>JAGDQP010032387.1:0-21348 GCA_022664845.1 Lepisma saccharinum | reverse complement strand
CGATTACTATTCCTTAAATAAGGGTTCACCATTTCAAGGTTTAGTCTGATAATATCGACAGGTTTATTAGCCATATCAAAATGTTTACAAAGGAGAAATTTAATCGAGGCCATATTCGCGGACGTCAAACGTGAGGTCAGTGACTTTCTATCTGCTTTACTGTAATTTAATCACTTGCACGAACCCTTAAAATGCAGAAGGCTAACCAAATGAAAAGCGTCTGCCAATTTTAAACACCAAATTAGAAACAGCTAGATAAATCGAGATCACTGAACCCAAATTTGGAGTCAGTTTCTCTGTACTTATCTTCGTTTAGGCGCTAGCTTCCATTACAGATGGAGGAATCAAAATTAAGAGGTCCAATATTTTAAGGTAGATAACAGACAGAACATAGCAAGGGACAGGAGAAATTAAAGGAGCTTTCTTGTTCTTGCTCTATCTAAATCCACATTGTTCTCACCTAACGAATATCACTGGTGTCTTGATTTTGGTAAATTATACTGTTTTAGAATTGCATTTCTTTAAGTAAACTTATATCAGGCCACATTTAATGCACAAAGTATCACTTTCTGATAGTATAATAATGGTTCCAAAATACGAACTGCATTCCCCCTACTTTCTGAGGTAAGTTGGAGTTTTACAAATGAGGTTGATGTATATTATTCCCCCAAATGCATCTAATCAAGCGCATAAAATATTTTACGATTTTGAAAGAAAATTATATTGGCGTAGGTCAGGGTTTCTCAACGTGGAGGTCGCGACCCCCAGGGGGTCATGAGTTGTGTGTAAGGGGATCGCAAGAGAAGGTGAAAAAATTAATTTAGTTAGGGGTTGTAGGTTAAAACTAATAAATTTCGAAGACGATATTTTATTTTGCTTATTGTTTTTATAATTAGGGTCTACTAAAATAATGTAGTTTGTTGAATAGTTCTGAATAATGTAATTAGGATGTGTATTATCAAATACTGGATATCAACGATCATGTTTTGAAATGTCATGTTTTCAGTTGCAGGATGAAAAAGGTAGAGAAACGCTGGCGCAGGTGCAAAGCGAACCTATGATTCTCAGTGTGGAAAGTGCACATAGCTAATCACGCTAATAACCACGCCAGCAATCTGTTGTTATCCAACCTTCAGCTTATTCTTATTGCTTGTTTGCTTACACACTCATTTCGCGTACTTGTGGTTTCCCTCTTTTTCTGAATATGATTGTATTCAGATATTGTATCGATGAGGATGAGGATTCTCCCGGAGGGAAAAGTTGGTCTACTGCTCCAACGCTGAACACACATATTGGGAGACGAGAGCCGAAGCTCACAACTGTGATTGCCACTGTCTTTTATTCATAACAACTCCCCAATTGTATCTTATTACGATTGATTCAAACATTTGCATAGTTAAAATTAACACAAAAATTAACATCTATTTACAAAGTAGTTCTGTAAACATTTCATGTAACTGACAAAGGAGGTTGAAAATTAGGAATAAAAATGTCGTGTGTTTATTGTGAAGTGTATGTTTTCGCCTCCTAATATTATAACCACAGCACGGTATTTTCGAAACAACGAATATTTCAATATAGGTTCTGACTCCTACATTCAATGTCCAAGAAGTAAAGGAATCTTGGCGGTTTAACGACGCATTTTAACATTAGCAAGATAATTGGCCCCCACCTCCGGATTTTTTTGTGACTAGATTTAGTGACTTTTTTGTCACTAGATTTATGATTTTTCTCTGCTACTCTACCGCCATCTATTGATTTTTTTGTGAACTACCTACACCTCTCTACCGCAATCTGTGTAGGATTTAATGAATTTTTTTTCTCTGCTACTCTACCGCCATATATTGATTTTTCTTGTGAACTATCGGAATTCCTCACCTCTCTACCATCATCAGTTAATATCACAGCTAATTGCTGCTATTACCATCATTCATTAACATTATTGCTAACTTACTGTGTCTATTGATATGATTGCTAACTTATTGAATAGTCTTATAACTAAGTAATGAATTGTTCTTTTCCTATACGGGTGCAATCAGAAGTACTTCAACAGCCGCTTTGCATCAGGTGAATACTGTAATGGTATATTTAACATGAGTCATGCTCGTGAAAATTTGTTGCTGCTTCGATGAACTTGTTTATTGCTGTAAAAAAGCGGTTATGTTTTAAAAAATAACATCAAATTGTGTTATTAGCTTTCTCTCTTGTTGTAAATCCATATTTTGAATGAATTTGCTTTGCCTTATATGATAATACTTCGTTGCGTGTGCAACACCGGAAGTTTCTATTAATGTGAATTTTATGTGAAAATCATATTATGTGTGGGTGTATTAAAAACTCTCGGCTGCATATTTTTGATTTCTCTCTCCTTTTTTATATCTGTGATATCCATGAAAGAGTGAATTGTAGTTTTACATGCAACGTAACAAAGTTTTTTGTTTCTCTCCTGAAAACTTTAACTTGCAGAAAATATGTTCGCTAAAATTGTTCTATCACTGTTTCGTTCTTCACATCATAAATGTATGAAGTTTCAGCTATAAGTATTACTGTACAATAAGTTTTTTCGGGGACTGTTTCTTCAAGATCCATTATAATTTTAATATTTGTTCGTTCGCTAATAACAACTTGTTTGCTTTTATTTGTATCATGACATACATTGGACGATTTTCTGTAAACTCTTTTGGGGAATAAAACATATCAGTATTTTTCTGTGTTACACGTTTAAAAGCAGTGTAACTATCATACATTTTAAGATAATCTGCTTTTGTGATATCCAGGTTTAAATTCTCACGAGGGAAGATTTCGTTACGAGCATTTTTAAAATAATTTGTTCTTAATCTTACATGTATCAAACTTACTAGCGTCTTTCTCCTGAGTATTATCATCACGATTAGTTTGGAAAAGAACTATTACAAAATCAGGCATATCGAACTGCAGTGAGTTAATCTGTGTTGTTACATCAAATTCGAAATAAGAACCTGAAACATGTCGTTGAATACTTTGATACGTGAGAAATTCAATTGGTATTTGAGGTTGTCGAAGTATATCAGCTTTTAATTTCATCGAATAATTTTTCTCGTATTCAACAATTGGCATTCTAAGCTCCATTAAAGTAATCACTAATTTAGCAGCATGAGCAAATGTAGCATCATCTAGAGTACCATCTGCTTTCTTTGTTTTCCAGCGATAAAATAAAACATCATTATTTGCACTTCTTTTAAATGTTATTCGAAACCCGCTCTTCCTCATAATTTCCTTATAATCACTAAAGAAACCAAACAGCAAACGTAACGGAAATAACACTGTATTCTCTTTCCGTGGAAGTTTCGCATCAGTTATTAATCCACCTGACTTAAAATATTCGAGCTCAGGCTTTGATAATCGACATGTGGCAATAGCAGTTGAAGTGATTCCTGGATAATCTATTCTATCAATAACAGTACCATGTTTGCGTACCTTTACCTGCGAAAACAAATATGGAACAAAATTGTTTATTAATTTAATATTCGACCCTCAAGTAAAAGTTCCTCCAGCATCTCTTCCAATAACTTCATATTTGATGTATAAATCACCGTATTGTGGGTGCACAAACCCATCGCCGGAAGTGATGTCAAATTCTAAATCTTCGTTTGCTTCAGTCAAGTTATTAAATGTACGACGATTCAGTGTGAAAGATTGATACTCATAGCTTTCAATAAATTCCATCTTTAAAAAAGACTATATTATATTCAACTTTGTTTCTTTTCGCTATCATTCTTGCTATAAAAAATCATATTAAGAATCATCATTTTTAATCATGAGAATTACGCTTGTTATTGCGCCACCAAAACTAATTGGTTCATACAATTCATTACTAACACTTATTTCAATGGAGGGTACATGGCTCTCTTGTATAGGAAACAATAATGGGTATTGAGGCTCATAAGCAATTGGTTCTAAAAATTCTGTTAATGGTTTAAATGTTGCTATAATATTAGTTTCCTTGTGCTTATATTCCCCATCTGCTATAATCATACCTCTTGCTAAATTACAGTGTATATTAAATGGTTCAATACTTAAGAACTTTGGAAGAAATTGACCTATGTGAGTTTCTTCTGGCTTAAGTTCACTATTATTCTTAAAACCTAATAACTTACCAATAGTTCCCACATTAAAATTTTCTACAAATGGTGTAACTTCCATTCGATGAGTTACACGATTTTCATTTAGAAGAACTTTTTAGGTAGTGTTGTTTCTAATGTTGATGCATTATACTGACCTGGTGGTATATTATGCCTCTCTCCTTTATGAAAGTAAGTATTGCTACTTTTTGTTACATTTGGTATTAAGTATATACTATAAAATCCAATCAATGCAATTTTCAAATTGTAATTTTGATTATCAATTTCATTATGAAGATCCAGCCGAAGCTTTGGTGTAGTCTCCGATAAGTGCAACACAATGAATTTTTAATAAAAGACTATGTAATATACTATTTTTATGCATGATTCATTAAGTAATCAAGTTTCAATCTTTCAGCAGCTTGATGACAATTGTTTCCATCAGATAAGAACTTTAATAGTTTAATACATAAATGACCACAAATCACATCGTCGAAATGTATTCGATCACTATTATATTCAATTATATTGTTATTAGGATTTAAATACTCAATCAAAGACTTGGGAAGTACTCCACCAAAAGAATTGAATATGCAAGCTTTATTATTTTCATACCAATAACAAATCCAGTGAGTTCCTGTATTAATTGATTGATCTAAGTTAGTAACTGCGCATTCTTGTTTTAACGGTGGAGTAGAAGGAAGATTATACGACATGTACAAACTTCTAAAGTGTTTAATATTCAATTCTTTAACTATACGTTCGAGATCATAATTGGTGAGCGCTTTTTTTACCTTATTTAAGTCCTTCAGAAGCTTTTTCTTTCTTTGTTTAAGTCCTTTACCTTTAGTCAGAATTGATGATTCCATAATTTCATTATGACGCTTTTGTTCTCCTAGTTCTTGTTTATTTTTCTTCGCATCGATTACCGCGTTAGCTATAGGTGCTGAACCACCTGTAAGACTACCAACCGCTCCCAATGCAGCAAGTATTGCTGGATCTGTAAAAATGAAACCACCTGTTTTCGGTTGATTACGTAGTTTCATTAACTGCACTAAACTTAATGTTATAGCCATATTATGACCCTTTTTTGAGCATTTTTGTTTCTTCGCAAGTTGAGCTTTATTTAAAATATTGTTAAAATTTAATGACTTTAATTCTTGTGCCGGAATTTGAAATTTTACACATTTTGCTTTTATTGTATAAAAAGACTATATTATATTCATAATTTTGAATTTAACAACTACGGCTCAAGCTTCTACCCAAGCATCTTTAAAAAAAAGCAGCAATCTATAAACCCCACCCCATTTTCCGTTTTGTGTTCATTGCCATTGCTACTCCCAATGAAGCCAATTTTTCACTTAAAGCAGGATCTTTTCTAATAACTCTATCAAAAGCTTTAAACTCTAAGTCTTGATCAGCTCTATGTCTATCTGATAGATCTTTAAAGTTCTTATACGCAATATCATGCTCTCGACATGCTTGATCTAATCTATTTATACCCCGATCACCTTTTGCTAATCTTTCATCTAAACGTGTACCAGGACCACAGAACTCGTAGCCTGGAAGATGAAATTTAAAGGGTTATTTATTAATAATATCGTTCATTAAACCTTTACCTTCAATAGTATGTCAATATTTTGGTGGAAGAATATGAATGATTTTTATGAGGTAACCTAAACCTTTTGGATTCGAAACAATAAAATTGGATAATCGAGATGAAATCATTTCCATAATACCCACTTTCTCATTATAAAAATTCTTATTCCCAGCTGCTTCTTCACCTGCTATAACTAATAATCTATCTACTAACTTTCTAACATCATACAAATTGTTGTGGCATATTTGTGTAGCGCTTGATCCCCTTTCCTTGCCTCCTTTCTTTTAAACCCTCACCTTTAGTTTTCAGTTCAAGCCAAATACGTTTAATTAGTGTTTTGTACTTATCGCTGGAGCTTGATTTTACTCTATTCTGTGATGGATCATTATTCTGATATAAAGCATTTGTCATCTTTAAAATGTTCTTATAAGTTTCATAATCTTCATTAGTAAAAGCTAGTGGTTGTTTACGAGTTATTAACTCCCATAAACCCTTCTGTTCCGTTAAATTTTTCATAGATCGGGGATGATGGATCTTGTGTGATTTTACTCTCACTATAAATAACTAAATCATCATTATCAAAGAAAACATTATAACTTCCAATTTTCCACTGCAGTACACCAGCTATATCAATAGAGTATAATCCAAACACTTCATCTTTATCTAACCTATTAGTACTTAAATATCGACTCGCTAGTGGACCTAACTCAATTTCTTTCTCTTCTTCATCATCTTTCGTTTCTTTAGTCTCTGGCAATGCCTTAGGTGAAGCAAATAACCGTTTCTCAAATGAGGTTTCTGATGGTGTTGGTGGATAATTATTATTATTCTGTTGTGCTACAGGTATAAGTTCTGTAATTAGATTTCTGTTGTCATCGGTTACTCCTTTAATTTCTTTTCCCAAGCTTTCAATCGCCTCAATCAATGGTTTCTCTTGACGTTTTTGCTTTTCATAATAACTACGGTGACTCTCTTTCCATTCTTTAAAACGCTTCGCCAAGATATTTTGTAATTCAATATTATTTAATTTTCGTTTTGACATTATATGAAAAAAGACTATATTATTTCCGCTTTGAAAAAGTAACGTAAGTACATCAATTGAAAACGTTAAACGTAAATGATATAAAACGATCACTCGATTATAAAGAAATGATCGATTTTGTTTCGATACTTTCCATTGTTTGACTTTCTCGTCATATCGATTGGTATAAAACCATAAGGTTCCTTCCATGCAATAGAACAAATATCCTTAAATTTATTAAATGACATATCACCAACAACAAGACATAAATATGCCTTAAATTCGTGTTATCTTGACGAAATACACTTAAAAAAATTTGCATTAACTCTAATAAGTTGTATCGGAACTTTACTGTATGTTTGTGCTAAGAAAAACAATCCATTCCTTTATGTCTACCCTGTGTGAAGTAATTCTGCACCTCATTCTGATCTTCTAATATATAATCATCAAATATAATAACAGACCGTTGCTCGCAATCTTCCAACTTTATAATGGAAGGTTGAAACGTAGCCAACTGATAGTGGAATCTTTCTTGTATTTCATCATAAATATGACGCAGTTGTTGATACTTAGGTTGCTCTAAACTTTTAGAGAATACGTATAAGTGTCTACCATTCCAATAAAGCCAATTCGGAGCTAGAATAAAATTATCAATAACTAGTGTAGTTTTCCCGCAACCTGATGAGCCTATTATTAAGCATCGAATGTTATTCGGAAGTAATTCACCGTTCAACTTACCATAATCATTAGCTAGCAAAAGTCGTTGCTTAACACTCCACATTTTATGATTGATTAACTATATTATAGCTTTGAGATCGATCCAAAAATTATCATTCGAAGATAAACCTAACCACTTAGCTAATGCTTTATTTTTAGTTCTACGTAAAACCTTTTCAATTAAGTATACGTGAGAGTGTTTGGTCTTCATTAGTTCTTGCTCATAAAAACGGCCCTTAATAATCTCATTGCGCTCGTCTTTTAAATGATATGTAGGCGGATCAGTCTTAAAAACAATAGCAATTTGAAATATTTCTGTGCTAAAATTGCGAGTGAAGCCTCTTTCAAACTTATTTTTAAACTTGCTAATTCGAACATAATCTTCCACACTATATTTCACCTTTGATGATGCTAAATACTTTTTGCTATAAACTGTTGATATTAATTTTTGTTCGTTTTCATTCTTCACGGCGTCAATAGGTTTCAATTTTACCGTGCTATGTTTTTTTCCGTTATATTTCTTCATTAGTGCTTGTAATATATTGTACCATTTGTAATTACCTTGCAGTGTAAATTGCTTCCACATCAAATTACGTAATGTTTTTTTAAATCTTTCAACAATACTAGCTTTTTATCGCTGTATGAAAAGCAAGTGTAATACCTTTTTGTTTCATTAATTTAAGAAACTCTTTATTATAAATCTCGCTACCGCGATCTGTTTGTAAATACTTTGGTGCTTGTTGAGTCGCTTTAAGTATTGAATTAAACGCTCGTGTAACTTCTTTCCCTGTTTTATTTCTAACTGGTACAGCCCATGCGTACTTACTAAAAGTGTCAATAATAGTTAGAAGATAAGAATACCCTCTATTTAATTTAGCTAAACCTTTCAAGTTTCCTGAGTTCATTTCAACTAAATCTGCTTCCCATAAATCATGTATTCCTTTGGTTACAACAGGTATTCGCCTATAATTCCGTCTTGCGGGTTTGTGTAGTCCTTCAACAATGGCTAATCTACTATTCATTCTATTGAAAATTAGTTAAGAACTAATTTAAAGATCGAGAAATCAATTGAGCAATAAAGATCAAATCAATACTTATTGGATATTCACCTGGTGAAAATTTATCAGATCGAACTACAAGTATATCGCCATCTACAACATCAAACTCATGAAGTAAAATTTCGTCTTCAGATGGAGCATATGGAACTCTACTACCCTCATGTATTCCTAATGATAAATTGCAATACTTTTGTCCACAGCTTGCTGAATATATATCAACAATAGGAAACCCTTTATTCTTCTTCTTAAGCCAATGAAAACCAATAATTTTTAGCTTACCCAAAAGAGGAATTTCAAAATATGGGGTATTCATATTAAATAAATACACTTTGCCGCTAATATTGCCACGTGTGAAGTTTCGTTCTTTATTAGGTATTGAATAATTGTAAAGAGTTGAACACTATGCAAGTTGCGTATTGATATTAACAATTCACTAGTTTTAGCGTATATGGCTCTATACAAATCGCTTTTCAATTTATCTCCTAAGTCTTTCAGTTTTGCAATAATTTCATTCTTTATTTCATCGTTATTGCTATTAAAGTCTGTTATCGATATGAAATTTTTAATATTATTTTGTACTTCCCGAAGTTGAGTTACTGTAGACATTAGAGCTATTGATGCTCCTACGTTACGAAAGTCATTAATATTAGCATATTTTTAGATAAGTTATTAAGAGAATTACTCACACAAGTGTATTTCGTTTCTAGATCACCGATTTGTTTCTGAATATCTGCAATTAATGTGTTATGCGTTACTGCTGTATCCTCTAAACTTTTCAACATATTTTTTAACCCGCTAACTATTTCATTAACCCCATGAACAGAAATGAATTTTGAATGTTCTTGAATTGCTTCTTTAACTTCATATTGAACATTAGTTAACACTTCTTGTATACCAGAAAGATCTTCTAATGTCGGAAGGAAAGTTATACTAGTTTGAAGGTTTTGTAATTGAATCTTAATATTGTCTATTACTTCAGGGAGGTTCTCGGTTGTTTCGATTACAATTTGAATGTTAGTTATCGTCTTTTTAATTATTTCTACTTCTGGAGGGCCGTTAATTTTGATTTTATTTCATCTTGATTTGGATTTGTAGCTAATTCACTTAAAGACTTACGTATACTCTCGATATTAGATTGTTTCGGTGTGTTCTTTTAAATTTCAAATAAACCACTTTAAACTTCAGCTTACAATATGCTGAAGATTAATTAAATCTGTAGGAAGATTAAAACCCTCTAATTTCTTATTTAATTTTGCAAGTGCTTCCTGTAAACTACTTACCTCAGTAGGAATGTTATTCACAACAGTCTGTAGATTCTTTAGTTCAACTTGAATATTTGTGAGTGCCGATATATTATTAATTATTGCTTCAAACTCACCAAGCTTTCTACTAATTTCCGATACATCACTATAAACAGGTAGGTTGGTTAGATCATCACGCAGTTTATTTGTTTCATTGGTAATAGTTTTAAGTTCATTTTGTAGAATCGAAATAACTTCTTGCATCTTTTGAAGATCTTCTTGAGAGGGAATATTTTGAAGAGCATTTTCTAAATTCACAGCCGTTTGAAGATCATTAAACGTATTTTGTAACTCCGTAAGCTTTTTATTCAAATTATCGACTAGATCTTGTGCTGCAGTATTTGTAATGAATTGATTCTTTATGAATTGTACTTCATTTTGAATTGTCGTTATACTATTTTGAACTTCGGTAAAATCATTTTTATTTAATAGCTGTGAATACATAAGAATAACACTTTTCAACTCATTATCAAGTTTTTGAAGTAAATCTAGTAAATGTTGTTGATCTTCTGTGATTTCGGTTTCAATATTTGAAGATAAAGTATTTCGTAGTGCGTTGATTTCACCCTTTATTATTTTAATTCTTTGGTCTAATACTGTTAGCTTGTTTTCATTGATGTTGGAAGGTGAATCTGATAATATTTCATGCTCATGCGACTTATATCGCGGGAATCCAAATAAATCAGTAAGCATAATAAGTAATAATAAACTATATTAAATTAGAACGTATAGATAAAAATCAAAAAGGTGTTTTAAAAGAACACACAGAGTGTGCTTTATTAACATTTGAACAAGCTTGATAATAACTATGTACAAACCTTACCAACTATTTAACTGTTACACAAATGAAAATTAATACAACTCATTTAGAGGTTGAGGGTCGAACACACACTTCACAAATTATTTCAGCATCATTATTTACAATTCTTCGATGACCCCATGGCAATGAGTGTATCTTACAATCAAGAATTTTACGTTTATTATCATAGGGGTCTAAAGCTAATTTTTGTTGCTTTACAGTCGAAAGTATATGCTCACGTGATTGAATTTGATGTTGCTCTTTCGTTAATTGTTCACCAGAAAACAAGCACTTCTTAAAGTCATCAATCGTAATCTCATTTTTCACAACATTTTTCTTCACACCCTTAACCCTCTTTGTTTCTTTTTTTCTACTGTATTCATAGCATATACTTTCGATCGTAATCCTATAAATTCTTCAAGAGCTATTCCTTTCATCTCATCCTTCATTTTACCAGGTACTTTCTCGTTACTTAATGGGATATTATATCGATTATTTACAGGATAATTCGATGTGTCAAAATAGTCTATTAAATGAAGCATATCTTTATATAAGTTTTCACAAATAACATGATAGACTAACGAATCCGTGTCGGTGTAAACAACAGTAAACTTATCTCCATATAGAGGTTTCATCACTTCATAATGAAATTTGTATATTACTAATTTAGCAAGATCTAAAATAGCACTTCCAATATACACAGGTTTGTTTAATTTCGTGAATTTTCGTAGCATATGAATAAGTACAAAATTTTCTGAGTAGATTGTTCTAGATTAAAATTGCGGCATTGCAATGAGTTTTTCAGTTTTTCTTTTATCAGAAACAAGTTTTATATCAGTATACTTTCTCACATTTTCCATGGTTTTCCCAAACGCGCTGTTGATAAGAAGTTTGTAAAAATCTTTCTCGAAATCGGTTGTTGCCTCTGTGCGTAGCTTGGTGTTTAGATCTACGTAAGGCTTAAACCACTTCGGTTGAGAAAACCATAGAATTCTGTGTACTTTTACAAGTTTTAAACCGTGAGCAAGATAAAATTTTAGCAATCGAAAATGTACAACATAGTTTCTTTTCGGATTTAGCGTTAGTAGTAATTTTCGTTGTTTCCCGTTAGCTGGGATTTCATTATCGGGTGCTAAAGAGTAATCTTGGTGATCATCATGCAAGTTCTGAGGATAATATAAGTCTACCTCTGCAAAGAAACCTCGTTCATCTTCGTCGGGATAATTTAGAATTTTGTTCGAATCCCAATTTTCTGGTGTTGGATCCCATGAAAACTTTCCATAGGGAAGAGGCAAACTCATGGCATGACCATAGAAATTATTCGCGTCCAGGTACATTACAAACGAGGTTTCTTTTTGAGGATCGAATTTACTACCGAGAAACTCATTGTTAGCTTTAATATACCTTAAGCTACATTGGGATACACCACCACGGATTGATTTTTCGATAAAAAAGTGCTTATCAATATCTGAAAATAATTTTAAATTGATTTTAGATTTATAAAGCATAGCTTTCCAAGATAAGCCTGGCGATGTGTATGAGAAAGAAGGATCAATTCCATATGAAGTGATGCATGTGTTTCTGAAATTTTCTACCACATCAGCTGTTAGCAAAACATCAGTGGTTAGATAATAATCATGAAAATCTGAAATGTTTTGAAATCGAATTTTTCCCATACTCGCTGAACTAACAAATAATCTTCATTACTGCACTCACTACCTTTAAGTATGTTATTAAACGCTGTTTGAGGAGGTAGTTCTGTTTCATTAAATTTCGAAGCGTCAGTAAAATAATCATAAGGACAAATACCCTACTTAAATCAAATTTTACATCATCAGGGAAATGAGCATGAGTGTATTTCAGTTCTTCCGGCTTTAATTTTTTACTAATTCATCTAATGAGTATGGCAGAAACCGGTACAAATCTAAAAATCTTAATTCAATTTTTTTACCATTTTCGAGATGGAACCACTTTGAAATTGCAATATACCTTTCCTCACTTTCTGCAAGAACTTTTATATCACCTGGAATACAACCTAATTCTTTCACGAAGAGATACGCATCATACGAAGATAATCCGTGCATGAAACATTCTATAAAATTTTCTTTTTTTAATCTCAAATTGCAATAATTGCAAAGAGGTTTAAGATAAGCTCCTGATAAATGATGGTGGTGATGAACTTTGAGTTATCTACAGTATATTCTTCGTCACAAATAGAGCATTTCTCTGGTTGTTCGTAATCGAGTTTTTCCGGTGTAAAATAGGGGATTCATCGGCAAATCCAGATTTAATCAATTAACAATTTGTTCTAACTCCTTCTGCAAACATTTTAGAAAATGTTGCGCTGGATTATCACCTCTATACAAGTGAAGTTCAGTCGGGATTTGATCTGACCAGCAAATTTTGAAACAGTAACTAGCTAATTTATGCTTCTGAATGTTGATAGATTTTTGTCCTCGATGTTCACTAACCGGCTTCAAAAAACTTTCAAAATCCGTTACTATTACAACATCTGCTTTTAAAAATGAGGAGTCGGTTTTAAATTTAATAACTGAATCAGGAACACGCATAATAACGCGAGTTGGTTCATGTTCTCGACAAATATTTTCATGCTGTGTTAGTTTATGTTCATCTATAAAGTGGTATAAACAACGTCTGCAGAAATAATAACGATATTCGTGACTAGTAACCTGACTCCTCACTAAACGAGAAAAAATTCTTATTAAACAGTAATGATGAGTAATCGTTATCAGAGATGTTGATGCTGATGATGTTGATGCTGTTGTTGTTACTGTTTCGTTTTTCACACACAGTAAGTCTATGCTAGTTCCGTTAGATTGATGTTTGCTGATATGAAGGGGAAAGACATTTTAATTTTCATAATCTATACCATACACATTGATAGAAATTGGAGCATTGGGAAACATTTCGTTGTAATGCTTCTCAAATTTGGGAACGTCATGTAGGCTTACAGGAAAATTAATGTTATTATTCTCAAAAATGGGAAGTATTTCATGTGCATAAGGGTCGTAGTGAGAAATTCGATTAGCATGTTTTTTTTAATCAACGGGGTTAAGTTTAGCTAGCACAGCGTACAAAAAACATTTTAAGTCTTCATTTTTAATGTTAAGAATAGCTCGTTTCTTCTTAATAAACTTAGGGAGTTTAATACGGCATGACGCAGCAATTGGATTAAAGGAATTAACATGCACCTCAAGTTTATGATTAGGAGTAGAGGATAAGGACCAGCCTGAACCCTTAATCGTCCTGTCGTCTTGATTTACCTGTAATTCCTCCAATATTTCTTTAATAGTTTCTCCCACAACCGCAGATTTTGAAAATAACTTATTACCACTACGTACTGGGAAACACTGTGTTTCTCCACTCATTTTCACAAAATCAGCACTCAAAATAAAATTGATTTTCAAAAGTTTATCACATTCACTAACCTGCTTCTCCAAAAAATGTACGCATTTTTTCTAAAGAAGCAAGAAAAGAGTGAGTATCTCCACTGTCACTATTAGCAAGTT
Source organism: Lepisma saccharinum (assembly GCA_022664845.1). Lineage (NCBI taxonomy): Eukaryota > Metazoa > Arthropoda > Insecta > Zygentoma > Lepismatidae > Lepisma > Lepisma saccharinum. The sequence continues at coordinate 7,222 of JAGDQP010032387.1, read as the reverse complement.
CATAATCAGCGAATGTCTGACATAAGGCACTTTTCGTTGATACATACGAATGCATATTTTTCATATGTCGATCAAAATGTTTTTTACTAATTTCTTTTTCACACACTGGACATTTTTCCCTTGTTAATTTGGATTTCTTTGCAGGCACCGTTTCTTCTTCAGTTTTACTCTTTGGGAGAGGATCCTTTCGTGATTTATGTCTGGCAATATTCTTTTTAAACACTGATTCACCACAATCTTCACACGGAATTTTTTCCATTTCTTTTTTTGGGGGAAATGAACTATATTTAAGAAAAACCTTTTTTCTTTTTACGCTAATTTTTTGATTAAAATGTCTAATACTCGAAATATAGTTCATGTACGCGAGAAAGGTACTTAACCTCCATTGATCTTCAATAAATAATACCACAGACTATTAGATTTTCAGTTCAAACAATGTCCCCACTTTTTCGCTAACTTTGAAGCACTAGAAACATATTGCAAGTAATAATTTAGTTTTAGTAACCAAATTATCTTCGCGTAGCAAGCGATAGATAATCTAGTACACGTAACTTGGCAAAGAAGAGTAATCACTGCTGTTGTAAAATCGACAAAGCTAGGTTTGCTTATCATCGACAAAAGCCTTTCAATATCATGAGCGGATATAAAGACTATTAGCTACGAACGTCATGGATACCAAGTGGCCAGGAAACGTGAACAATACATTTTCTCTTCATAAATAGCTCACATCACAAAAAAAACTGGGCTAATATCCGTTTTATACATTTCAATCTTTCAGTTTTTTATTCCCATTTGAAAAGAATCAACAAGAGAGATTTATTATTCGTTTTTCATAAAATCTCCTCTTTTATTCCCTGCTATACATTTCTGACAGTCAAGAAGAATTATTCCTGTTTATCTCACGCCAAAATACCAGGAAATAAATTGAAAACATTTTTTTATTTCGTGTCAGAATTTATTCAAACTTTTTGATTATTTAATTCCTGCTATTATAAGCGTGATCTAGAAGTATAGAATAAATCAAGGTTGGGTTATGTAACTGGGGGTTTTAACACGCCAACACGCAGATACACACCCACACATGTATGGATAAAAAAAACAGACTGACAATCAATGTAACCAACAAAACATTTTAAATAAGCAAATGTATGATAGAAACTTCCGGTTTTGCACACGCAACGAAGGGAAAAGCAAAGCAAATTCATACAAAATATGGATTTACAACAAGAGAGAAAGCTAATAACACAATTTGATGTTATTTTTTAAAACTTCACCGCTTTTTTACAGCAATAAACAAGTTCATCGTAGCAGCAACAAATTTTCACGAGCATGTCTCATGTTAAATATACCATTACAGTATTCATCTGATGCAAAGCGGCTGTTGAAGTACTTCTGATTGCACCCGTATAGGAATAGAACAATTCATTACTTAGTTATAACACTATTCAATAAGTTAGCAATCATGTCAATAGATTAACACACAGTAAGTTAGCAATAATGTTAATATTGTTATATAATATTCACTGTTGTTCCACAGGATATATACAACTGTCAGTTATCGGACGTTTCACTGCAATAATAATAATACTTATTCCTATAAGCGTCACTTTGAACTTCCACGACGCATAGAAACTGCATCAGCTGTTATTGTTTATTTAATTTTTGCTGGACTTCTGTTATTTTGGATATTAGTGGGCACTAATTTGTATATAAGTGATTGAATTAAGAACTTTTCGCGTGCATTTTGGTTTAAAGAACTTACAGAACGAAGTTGGCTATTTCCAAACATGAACTTAGTAATTCATAGCTTTTATATCTAGGTGGCAAAATGGAGTAGAGGAAAAGTGCCGGAATTTGATGTACTAAAGCAAACTAATATAGGTTCGAATCCTGTTCAAGCCAGGTTTTTTTACAAAGCGGTCTTGAAGAATCTAACCATCACTTCTCATAAAAAATGGATAATATTTACAACTGTGCAATGAAGCACAAGTCATTATAGAGAGAAAGACGATTTACGAATGTTGGTTGGAAAAGTCCAAATTAAGTCTCAGAGGGGACAGTTAAGAACACGACATTGATATGAAGTATAAATTTTCATGTTATTATTCGTAGAAACAAACACTATAGCATTTGTTAAGCACGTCTTTAGTAAAGTCGTCTGTCGAGTATCCCTATCGTGCTGGACTTCTACTTTGAAAACCTGTGTTCGATTCCCCATCAGTCAGTTTCTTTTTCGAATACACTGAAGTATTCAAACAAAGATTCATCTCGGGACTGTGGAGAACTTAACGAAGTATCACTGGTCAGAATCCGAGTAAACAGGTGTGTGTGCTGTTTAGCATAATGATAATGTAGTTTTCATATTTTTCATTGATCTTTCTCTCTTCCTCTCTTTCTTGATTTATTGTTATCGTGTCTTCGATGCTTCTTTCTCTTCTTTTACCTCTCCTTCTCTCTATTCATGTTTATTTCTTCTCTTAATTTACACACACTCTCTCTGTTTGTGCGTATTCCACAGCCAAATTCGGGTCACTTTCGATGACCCGGTGATTGGGACTGACCCAAACATGAGTGACCCGGTAACCCGATTGACCCGGTCTGGAAAATCTATTTAATTGGGAATCTTGACGTCGTATTTTTCGTGTTCTCGTGGTAACATCTCCGATTCTGGTCACCCCTGAAATAATCACTGTTCAAACGCAATGAAACAATTAAAATCTCTCCATCATGTTCCAGGTTATCAAATCACACATGGAATCACCGCTTCAGAATGCGTTCGAATCTTAAACCTGATGTCACAGTCCAAAACCTGACCAGCATCCCCCGACAATCGGGGTCCGTTTCAGCTCTGCCGGGTTTATTCCGTGTGTGCGAATTGTTATAAACACTAGTTCATTAATGTTGTAATTATTAAAGCGTTATATTCACAATAGGTGGAATCTAGAGTGGCATGTTCGGAACAGATACACATTAAGATAGGAGTAGAAAATAGTCCCCTTTCTAGAGAACAATTATTTTTATATTAATTTGGCAAAAAATTCGTTTCCATGCTATAATTTAATTTATCAACATAATATTATGTGTTCCCTTTTTCACTTTTGAAATGTGCAACATGTAATGTCTGGTATGCCTATAGGAACATGCATATATTGCTTTTGAACATTTGGAACTTTTCATTTTGATACAGTTTGGAATTATAATCTTGGCTCTTTCTGATAGAAATTAAGCAGAAAAATTATTATCCATTCATGTTCTTTGTATGATCAATTTACATTACTAGTCTGGAATGGAAGATATGGACCACAGTATCTACATGGTTTGTTACAATCATTGATTCCGCCAGACAACCGGCAACTGGGAGGGGGGTCAGCCCCAAATCCTTGCAAATATCCCCAACTTTTACTTTATTTTCACGGTCAAAAGTTGACAGAAACACTAAAGCTACCGACACCCTCCCAATTTTGACTTTACACACGCCAATCTGAAAATCCTGGCGGAATTCATGATTATAATTTATTCCGAACCAGTACGTTCAAAGAGCCCCACCGAATTTGCAGCCGAACCACACACAAACAAATCATGTGTGTTACACTTTTGACATTATCCTAAATGTGTCTCCACTAGAAATCATGAGTATTTAATCTGACCATCAACTTTGGTCGCAATATTGAAAGGGTCTAAATGAATTTTCAAGCGCCCTTTATATATTCGAATAGCCCTGAAAAACATATAAAATCCAAATGTTCCTTCTATCTTGCTGTTAGATTTGTGAGCACTGCACTTTATAATGTTAGGTTCTTTTTTACTACATTTAAATTCCATATTTTTATCTGTACTCCATATTCTTCTACTTCTTTTCTCCCCTTCCCTCTCTCTCTCTCTCTAATTTCTCTGCCTTTGCCTGAAGGCACCCATCGGTTTCAATTTTTCATTGTGTGTTTAAATTTCTCCCTCCGTCAACTTACGTATATTGTTTCGTCTCGCTTTTTTTTCTTTCATTTTATCGACAAAATTCGATACTAATACATGTCTATTTTGAAAACAAAAATCAGAAACAAAGTAAACCTACCGAAATAACGTGCTCATGGTGTTTGCTGATTTTACTATGGATGTAACGAAGGAAGAAGAAAGAGGGGTCTGTTTACCAGACCCGATTGTGGGATAAGAAGGTGCCATTTGGTTTGCCTAGCTGCACGGCGTTCGCTGTCGCAAGTTTTTTGATGCGAAGTGTACCATTATGATAAATTTAAGGAAATACGTGCTCTCACCAAAAGAGAGATAACCTCGGCTTATAAAACATATTTGCATAACTGCGAAAATAACATTTTAACCGATCCAAGAAGCTTCTGGACATATATAAAAAATAAAGGACGTACATCCGAATGCAATGCACTAAATTACGAAGGTCAACTTTTAACGAATGAAAAAGTTATCGCAAAAGCATTCATGAAGAAGAACTTCCAGGTGACACACAATGTGTCAAAATATAACCTTAATACTCTTGCACAGCACAATAGTTCTGAACTCTTAAATCAACTATCCCTTGAACACGTTGAACTGCAAGACGTAGAAAAAGCCATAAAAAAACTGAAACCACGGACATCTCATGGACCTGATAAAGTGCCACCCTATATTATCAAAGGTTGTTCGGAGATACTGAAATATCCACTACAAGTAATTTTCAATAAGTCACTAGCTACCTCCGAATTCTCTACTAAATGGAAACTTGCTGATATCTATCCCATTCCCAAAACAGGCGGTATGAGTAACGATATTAAAAATTATCGTCCAATAGCTATAATATCTGCACCAGCCAAAGTGTTCGAAATTATTATACAAGAACAAATATATTCACATGTTCGCTCAGTAATTTCTCTCTTCCAACATGGCTTCTTACCAAATAAATCGACTGTAACTAATCTTGTTGAATTCACACATTTTTTGGCTATTCAAATAGACAAGAAAGATCAAGTTGACGTAATTTACACAGATTTTTCTAAAACCTTCGATGTTATTAATCATGACATCCTTCTCAGCAAGCTTGTGTCTTTCAACTTCTCATCGAACCTTCGCCAGTTGATAGCGTCTTATTTGTACCACCGTAAAAACCGTGTGCGTTACAAAAATATTACATCCGAGGAATTTGTTATAAATTCTGGGGTGCCGAAGGGATCGAACCTAGGACCTCTCTTGTTTTTGTTAGTTGTAAGTGACTTGCCCGGTGTAATAATATCCTCCAACAAGCTATTGTTCGTAGATGATTTAAAAATCTATTATAGCATTTCCTCTGAATTAGATGCTTTCTCCTTACAAAATGACAGCAATGCAGTCTCCAACTGGTGCAAAACAAACATGTTGTTATTAAATATTTCAAAATGTAGTGTAATGACTTACACTAGAAAAAGGAACTATTTGGAATTTGAATATAGTATCAATGAAACACCACTGGTGCGAGTAGACTGTATCACCGATCTTGGTGTGACCATAAAGTCCAACCTCTCATTTGATATACACATTAAGCGTATTATTGGTGACGCTTTTAGGAATCTCGGGTTCCTAATGAGACAAGGAAGTGACGTCTCGAATATTGATGTTTCAAAAACTTTATATACCGCGTATGTTCGATCGAAGTTAGAATATGTTGCAGTAGTATGGCATCCTAATGCAAAGAACACACGGGAAATCGAAATTATACAATCTAAATTTGTTCGCTTTTTGACATACAAAGAAATAGGAATATATCCTAAATTCAAAAACTACTTGGACCTAGTAAACAAGTACTCATTCCAGTCTCCGGAAAATAGAAGAGTTAATTTTCTACTATTTTCTCTACATAAACTAGTAGATAGTAAAATTCATTCAGAAAAATTATTATCCGAAAAAAGGTTTGCACGTTCCGCAAAGTTACTCGACCCCGTAATGCAGTCGTCGACCTCCCACCCCAAAGGACCAATGTATTAGATATATTGCCTATTAGCAGAATGTGCTCATTATATAATTGTATTCTTAAAGCATGTCCAGAGTTAGACATATTTAATGTAAATACGAGTTAATTTCATTGTTATCTAAAGTAATGAATTGTTTTTACGAATGTCACCACAAAACATCAAATATGAATGTATACAGTATCTTGTAGAATGTATCATATGTACAATGTTGTGTACCTGAACTAGACGCATAACCTGTTGTGTTCGATAAATAGATAAATTATGGAACAAAGGATGGGACACAAAATTACCGCCCATAAAATTCATTTTATCTTATCATGGGACACATAGTTTAAAGTGGGCTTTGAACCACTTATGTCTCCAGTATGAATTGAACCTGGGACTCCTTTAGTAGGAGGCAGCAAACTCACCCACAAGGAACACCTATTAAAAATCTATGACAATCAATAATTTAAATTAGTTTTAATCTGAATTTATTATTGTTCTATGGAGCATTTACGAACAAAGTTAATATGAAAAGTGTAATTTAAGGTAATGAAGTACATAATGACGTGATTTATAGTGCTGCAAAAGGTCATTAAATCCTAAGTTTATTGTTACTCCTAGTTTTACTTAAGTAAATAGAGATGTATATGTGTGAATTCATGAAAATAAATATGAATACATATAAGTTGTATGTTGCTGTGTGTAGCAGACTCAGAAAGTATTAGAATTATTTCTCGCTACAACTTAGAAGTTTGGCGTTGTACATTATAAGTAAATATGGTAATAATATTCCTAAGTGTTGATCATTAATCTGAAGTGCGTGCATAATATTCCTTAATTATTATTGGGTGGAATTTATATATTCCCCCTACTGAAACGATCTTATACAGAAATAATCTTACTTCGGCCAGAGTATGTTTTAGTAATAATGTAAACCAACAGAAGAATAATGTCCAGAACAGTTCAACATATTCTCATACTACTGATGGTAACATAATCAAGAAATGCTTCCACGAAATTAAACTCAGCTAAAGTAGAGTCCATAAACCTTTCAATAAATTAATTCAAAGGGAGCCGCAAACGCTGGAGTAATCCTTAAGGGGCGATGCGATATTGACTAATAATTTCTTCGTCTCCTCATCCCGATAAAATTGTAGATAGGCTTGATTGAGGTAAAGGACTAAAAATCTATCTGTACCCATATCTAAGATAGAATACCATTCAGAATGGGCAATGCCATATTGTTATCTATCGATATATCGTTCTTATATATATTAAATATATACCGT
>JAGDQP010032386.1:0-15749 GCA_022664845.1 Lepisma saccharinum | reverse complement strand
GCTCAGCATGTGTGGTGTCTTTTATAGAATTTGATTGTTAACTGATGCTTCGTAGTTATGTGAAAGTCTCAACAATCTTCTTGTTTCTCATTCTCTCAATGCAACAAATTATGCATTTAATTACATTGTTATTGACTCACTGTTTTTTTTTGTGTAAAAATTAAATATTATTATTTCATCCCTATATTTAATACAAAGATGGATTAAAATTTAACGGAGATATTCACAGCGTATGCCCTGTGAAAATTCTAGGACAACAGCACTGGGCATAAGCTATATTTTACAAACTTAGAATATCTTCTAGTTTATTTATTTATTGTAATTCTTCAGACTGGTAAGCTATAAAACAAATTACTGCTAAGTTGGACTTAAAAACATATTACGCCTTACGTTTGTTAGAATTCTTTTAACTCCTTTTATTGAAGATGATCATAATTAGGTATATTATTGGTGGCATCGACTTTACAAAAACTACTAATAGTTAAGTTTTATCAAATCAGCCACTCACTACCTATTTCAAGTTTGTACAGTGCCGACCTCAGGGCACTTTGGGGAATCCGTCGTAACATAGACAGAAAAAAAAAATGTTATCAATCAACTTGTCTACTAAAAGCGGGGCCGCGAAACCTTTGCCCAGGGCCCCGTATATCCTAGGGGCGCTACTGACTACTTGTATGCCAACTTAGTTCCGTAAGAGAAAATGCGGATTTTCGTAATTAATATTCTCAAAATTTATTTCATTTTATTTCTAATTTCTTTCTATTTTCTTAACTTGACATAGTTCTTGGCTTCTTGTTATGTTGTTCCTTGCAGCACGCTGTGGGAATAGATGAGTAAAGAGCACCGGTTAATATCGAAAGTTACAAGCTATTGCAAAAGCTGATACAGAGGAGAGAGAGAAAAAAAAAAGCGAACTGCAAAAGCTTTCACGTCATGTTTAAAACTGTGAGATTCACTTCCGGGTTTTACGCATGGTTTGATGGACTAGTATTTCCGGCGAATGTTTACAAACATTACATTATTTATCAATCTTCAACGCAAATGCGTTTAGATGATTGTGATCTCCAGGGATTACGAAAAAAAAAACAATGCTAACTCATTTTTAATCGCTTTTCTTTCCTATGAAAGCTCAGTAACCGCCGCTTTCGTTTAGTAATTTTCACTTTATTTTTCCCCCTTTATCAAACATTTTGCTCGCAACTCACTACTAGCATTACGATGGTATTGAGTAAATAGAAAAAAGAAACAAAAGGTTTCGATAAATACTTAAGAAAACATTTATAAGGTGCATTAAAATCGTTTATTAAGTTCAGCATCTACTTGTATGTGGAAAATCCTTTATTACTTCCTGGATTACACCTTCAACCGTCCTCCTGTTGTTATTTTACGCATGGATACATTACTACGTATAACTACAAAGCAAAGCTATGTTGTCACGGGAATGGATAGTTTACGAGCCGCTAGTGCGAACGGCAACATAAGTAACCCAAGAGCAACAATCGTTACTATCAACGTACTGATAGAATGGCTATTGTTATTGGGTAACTTTTGCCACGCGCACTAGCGGCTCGTAAACTATACCCGTGACAACATAACTTTAATCAGGCTGGTATTATTGCACAATATCGGTTTCTCCTGCACAACAGAGGTTGCTATTTTGCCTAGATGATATACAACCTATTGTCACTGATAAACGTCGCTCGTCGACTAATGACCTGGAACATTCTACGGCATAAAAACTAAATTCTTATGATCACCTTATCTTGAGGGGGACATTTGCAACTTTTCAGCGACTGAAATGTGAGTAATGGATTACTTAAAATGTTACTCCATATCTTATCTGAAAGTAGCTAAGAATTTTGCCAGTGAAAGATAAGTCACTCAGGAATAAAATTAATATTCTAGATAAATATGTTTAATTGAAATATTTCGCCGTTTAACAAAGAAGCAGAACAGTTATGCAATTTCCTGACATCAAAATTTGACCTAGACTGAAGTAACAGAAGACCTTCTGTCCTTTAAATGATTTAGCGCGCTTTCCTTGGCAGTAAAACTTTGGTAAACTTTACTTTTATATGGGCCAGTCTGGTAATTGGACTTTGGCCCGTCACGATTCGCCCTTTAGCCATTAAAATCCACCACACTCATGCTCCTGCTGGAACTCAAACACGGGACCTTCGAGTCGTTGGCCTACGGCCATAGACCGTACGGCTACCCGGTCGGTTTTCGTTAGCAGTGAGCCTATATTTTTCAAAATATATTTTCTTTTAACAAGAAGAAATGACATGGACAACTTACAATTTGAACTTCAATGATCATATTCTGATATTAATTATCAGCTGATAAGAAAAATCACACGAAGAAAAAAAGGAATGGGTGTTGCAAAACAAGTATGGAGAAGAAAAGACTAGGAGAACAATAGAACTAATGTAACTAAAGGTGACCATTTTTTTCATGCTCATTTCGGGGACACGTGATTTAAAAAAAATGGTATATGATATCTATATATTTCAAGTCAACTGTCACAAAATTGTATTAGCACATATTTATACAAGTATAGAAAGTCACTTTTAAATACCTTTATTATTTAGATCACCTAGCATTTATCTGATATTTCTCGGTGCAATGGATTTTCTTCGGTAGCTCAGCGTACTCTTTCAAGTTGACGAAAAGTTTCACATAACATATTAAAGCACGTTTTTAACACTAACATTACCTGAATTAATTCAATTTTCATTTGTGACTTTTACGCAAATATGTAATTCATGAGTGAAAATAATCTCTTCATATGGGCTGCTGCTATTGAAAAACAATAGTTCAAAAACCACAAGAGGTTTTGCGGCCGGTATACTTGTCAGGTAAGTGCTTTAATTACTCTGTGGAACTGGGTTTTGCTGACAAACTATTTCTTATGCGTTGATGCATTATTATAGCTATTTTACATTTTCCGAAAATCGGTGTCCGAAACAATCAGGAACGAAAGTAATATTTCGGGGACTATCCTCGAAAATCGGAGACAAATGGTCACCTTAATGTAACTATGTATAATAGATTGTGATAAAAGTGATTGTACCGATAAGCAATTTTTGCACCCGACAGTTCAAAGACAAAGTCATTACGCTTTCGCGGACGCGAGATTAAGTGGTGGGGAAAGCCTCACAGTGTTGTGTTGAGTTAAGGTCTATCTTTAGACGTTGTATACCTGAGCAGGCCGCTGCGCTGTGGCCCTATAACCTCAAGTGTTAAGGGTTCTGGGTTCAAACTCAGGCATGGATGTTTGTCAATTTTAGAAATTTAATATCTTTCAGAAACGAAACAGACCAAAGTGGTTAGTTCCTAAATGACCCAGAAATACAAAATTTTACGTTGCATTCTTAATCTGGACAGGATAAGTCGCAACTCACACAAGGATTGCCATGAATCTTTAACTTCTATAGAAACCAGTTTGATATTTACACGCAAATTTCGTTAAATAAAAATACTTTTTAAACCGTAAAATATTACAATACGCGTATTGCCCTACGTTGCCTCCTACGATTATATTTGATGTAGCCCTTCATTTAGAGCTGTGCAGATATTTTCGACCTAAGCGCACTACAAGACTGAGATATGACACTGATGGAACACTCCCGGTAAGATGCGAATCTGTATTGCTCGCAACCTTTGCTACTAGATTACGAGATAGCCCAACCCTACAAATTTTGTCTGCGGAAGTAAGAAACTAGGTTCAAAACACTTTAAGGCAGTCATCTTGGCAGATCCACTGCACAAATACCGCAATGTGCCTCAACTAACACATCTTATTTTGACGAAATATCAACTCATCAGCGTCATCGCGTTAATGTTTCTAAATTTTTAGATGCCTACTTCCGAAAGTTCAAAACTTCTGTAACAAGTTCAAATTTTTATTTAAATGTGAATCGGAACACATGCATATAAAACATATCACTGTAAACACAGTCGAGACAGTACGAGTCTTCGCGGTTCTTGAATGTCAAAGACAGTCCTTTAAACCCTAAGTCAAGGTGACAGGTCACTGAGAGAAAGTTTCAACCCTACGGTGTTAATTTCTGTCCCAAGATCCAGCTTATGTATTCCAATGCTTGCCGACTGTGAATCACAAGCTTTCTTTCGTAAGGAAGTGAAGTACATTTCGAACTCAAATTCACAAATATATGATAATTCAAAGATTCTTAGATTCAGAGAATAGCTCTTTCATAAAATGTGTCAATTTCCCTGCGATATATAGATAGATTGAGGGGAGGGGGGCTTTTACCTTTCTTGCAAAATTTGTGACATCATCACTGCGCTAAAAAAAATGTGGATTCTAAAATACCGTAGCAAAGGGACGTCTCGTTCGATTTAAGATAGGCCTCAGAACCACATAACTCAAACTCGAATTAAGAATAAAACGTAAAATGCCCTTCCTGTAGGGATGAATTTCTTTGTGTAATGCTACGATGAATTTACAGTATCTTACGACGAGCGATTCTTTTAAGAAAATTAAAGTGGCTACAACTGATAACATTATTCACATGTTCTGATTAAATGCGTAGCATAATTATACATAAGCATTCAAGGGAAAAGCGGACGACATTGAACGGATGCGTTGATTAGATAACAAGTATATTGGTAATAAACTACCACCGTGTTGTTGCAACAATACATCATTACCGCTGCAAATTAGATGTGCAAGAGTATAGAAACCTATTGTATAAAAGCATCATTTGTTTCTATACAATTCGTAACATTTCTGTTTTATAATTGCACATAGAAATGTTGGTGCATTTCCCTTCAAATTTCTACACAGGTCTACGTGGGAAGGATACCACGTGCGCACCTGTTGAGATTAAATCGATTACAGGTATCCAGTGTTTCAAGATTCGAATTCTTCCGAAAAAGAAAAATCAACAGAAAAACGGCAATCCCGAAAGCTCATCTACGGGTAAACGTTTTTAGAAAAAAGAAAGGTTTTTTATTTATTGAAAAAAAAAAAGCTGTCACTTCTACAAATCACTACATGGGTCTTAAAACAGTAGCGATTCGTGGTTTTTATAAAGTGTAGGAATTTTAAGTCTTTCAGATCTACTATATCCAGAACTCTTCCCGCTAGATGATAGTGCATTAGTTCCCTCGATTCAATGTTGCCACGTCACATTTAATACTCTTCCCTCTACATGCATTTTTCATACCTTAACTTCTTTTTCATGAGAAAACTTCATTACTTTTTTAATTAAATACATTGCTTTTGACTGCAGGAAAATCCTCGATTCCTATCTAGAAGAATCACCTTCAGTGGAAGTGGCGCCAAACAAAATTAATACCCATTGGACTTCTATTATGTAACAAGTCATAACAAAACAACACTGATGAAGAGCTGTCTTAGCAGTTCTCTCTCTCTCTTCTTTTGAACAGGGAGGAGGTTCACATTATTCCTCCTCATTATATTTTAATTATTTCCAAGACAACCCGATTTTATCACATTATGTGATCGCGGTAAACAACATTACCGCAAACAAAGCAATGCGCCTTTTGCTAGGTGAATGGATGTGCTCATTGTCTTTATAATAGGAGTCTACAGTGGACCCAGCTAGGCTCGCAGTCAAGTCTCAATTCAATATACCTGAAATTCCATTCACACGGAATTTACGTCAAGGACATCCAGAACTTATAAATATCAAACAGCGGAAGTCACTCAACAACACATGAATAAAAATGGGATAACCTCAATACCTGTGACAGACATGAAGTCGCAGAAAACAACAACGGAATGTTCATTGACTTGAACGTGTGCACATAGTCCACCTACCTATCGACATAAAAACAAATTAGATAGATACAGGGACATGACAAAATACTGTACCGCGAAAAATGCTTCAGCAATTTCACACATAAATATAGGTAGTAGTAATTCGTAAGAATATTATTTATATCATGTCAGGGAGTAAATGTATGTGAACTCGTATTCTACGATAGAATACCAACGATGGTATTCTTTTGTTCACAAGGAAACTTGGAACAAATCCAGTTTAGGGAAACGTGGCCAGACGTCGTTCCTTGGGAAGGACAGTCCTCATTTTGATCACTCTATCCATCGCCGTTTGCCACCTCAACAAGGACTTCAAACTTTTCCTTCGTTTGGGCCCTTTGAAATATATAAAGCGTAGGTATATAAAATATAAATTCTCCTAATTAATCTTTTGTAGATTATTTTTCACATAATTCAATCCACCATAGAAACATGTTTCATTTCTATATCTTCAGGTTTAACACTTTTGCAGTTACTTTGTTATTAAGTGCTACAATTCGGTAATTTGTTTATTTTGGCTATTGTGGAGAAAAAGAAACAACATATCAATTATAAATGACGCCTGTGTCCCTTTCGGAGATTTGAAAATGGTCACCCTAATTTAGGATAAGTACGCGCAAACCTAATCTAACCAACCATCCTATGTTAACGAACCAGAAGCAAAACTTATGAAAAATCTTGAAATTAAACCAAAAGCAGATCAAAAGAACAGCGTTTACACTAATGTGAAATAGAGCCAAATATTGAACAGAATTTCAAACATACTAAGTCTAGCTACTCTTTCATTTCTATTCAAAACACTTTCAGTATTTAACTAAGATAATAAATTCAATCAGTCTTATGTCAACAGACATCTGAACAGTAAATACTTGAAACGTTTTATATTCACAGATATTACAAGCACCTGTCACTACAATAACTTTCAAATACTGAAAATGTTTGATCCTCTACTTATCATGACAGTTACACGAATCAGAAACATAATATTCTGGCACAATAAATGTTCGAAATACTGAAAATAGATTTTACCACTCATAATATAATCAATCATACACTGTCCTTCCGCTCCGGAGATATAGTTCAATACCTGAAGAAGTCCCGATCTTACTAAAATTGATATTCGTCTATGCATACTATCATGCGAAACCATCACTATTGCATTAACTGAATCCGAACTTGCTCAGTGACAGTTTACTGTTTCTGATGCTTATAACGTCACAAGCGTGTCAAATTTGCTTTTCAAAAGAAGAATTATATTTAACTAAAACTCTATGGTATACGGAACTCGGAAGTTCTTCGCCGCAGTAACAAACGTTTGTTATTGGATTCTATCCTGAGCAACATCAAGTCAGTTTTCATCTTGAACATCTGCATTTCGAAGATCCCTTCTAATATTGCCATCCCAACGGCCTCTTTCCCTACAGCTTACCAACCACGATGGAAAATAATCTTTGTGTTTCTCATGATTTCATTATTTTTATAACGTCGGGTGAATGTTTGTATAATCTTTTAATTATTTTTAAATAATATAAACAAACCACCTTTCATCATATATGACTCTCTAGAAAGAGGAGTGACTTTCAGGAAGATTTAAAAGGAAGCTTTTTTTTTTTTTTTTCGAGCTTCTGTATCTTAAGGAGAAAATTTTCTTGTAAAAACGTCCTCGTTATCGGTTGTATTCACAATTTAACGCACTAATTCGGTCTCTGCCAAAGCAATTCTTCCTTCACAATCGTTCCTGCAACTCTGAAGAGATCTTAATTGCATGGGCTCATATTGGGTGAGTATGGAGGGGTGATAAACTTGAATCAAAGGTGAAACGAGCTGAACTTGTAAACATGTGGTCGTCCTTGGCATGGCATGGCATGTCCTGATATCGCTGGCCACACAACTTACCACAACGCTGCATCACTACATTTCCTCTCAGTCTGAAAACATTCTTGTGCGTTACGCTTTCGTGCAACTTTAATTATTATCCATAATCCTTGCTGCATTGAAGTGAACACGATTTAGGGCACTTGCACATTCTTCCTGCACTGAGGCACTGCCCAATCCCAAACAACAGCACAAGCAATAGCACACGTCACAACTACTTTCGCTCGCAGGTTTTCCAAATCCTCTACCACCCACCGAACGCCCAATCACCAAACGCTATCTGATATATACAGAGCATGTGACTGCAATGTTGCTACAATTTTTTATACAACCCTTGTAGATAGAAGAATCGAACATTTTGGAATTACCTTTATTTTGCATTATGTCCTTCAACTGTAAAGTTCTCTGAAACTTCGATATCAAAATTAAAATCAAGTAAGTCTACTGAACAGTCAGCACGCTCACTTCTTGTGTGTGTGTGATCCCAGATTCACACCCACCATGATCACATTGGTTTGGCGATGACATTGGCAGAGCTTTGGCTTAGCAATCGCAAGGTGCTGAGAATGATCCCAGCGGCCGCCTATCCTGACTGAGATTTCTCAAGGGTTTTCCCCTCAGTCATACCAGGCAAATATCGGGAAGGTACATACTAACTAGGCCCTGGCCGACTACCTTGCAACATCGCCACACCTTACCCCGGGCTGAGGATCTGAGATCAAACCGAGCGGCCGCGGCTCAGTGGTAGTGTTTGCTTATCTTATCATCGGGAGGTCCTGGTATCGATCACAGCGTCCGACCATCCTGACTGAGGATTTTCCTCAGTCACTCCAGGCAAATGTCGAGATGGTACCTACAAAATAGGCCCTGACCTTCTACCTTCCGACACCCTTTCTCTACCCTATCCCGGTCTGAGCCATAGATGCCTAAATGTCTTAATATAAATTCGAATTCTGGGATGATCAAAGGCCATAAATTAATTCAAATTCCAGCAAAGCTCCAAGTCCAGTCCTTTAGAAGCTAACAAGTGGCCATTATGAGCTCCTGTTGTTAAAATCTATCCTAAGTCGGCTTGAAAGCAATCGTACCACGAAGTGCTGAAACCGAAACGATCTCGCTACAATACATTGTTTCAAAACACTTTTACAGCATCAATTGTGCTTTAATCGCAAACAAAGGCTGCAGAAAGAGATTTAGATTATTTTTTTTCCACAAAAAGGTGGCACCCTCTCTCATGCAAATTAAAAAAGATGACAACAACACTTGGATGGAAAGTTCAGTTCATGGTCACGTCACGTTGACTTACTATAAACAAAGACTAACAATTAAGTTTTGCAAAGGAAATGCATCATCCATCACTCATGAGCATGGCTTTTGAACCTCCCATGTTCTTGTCCTTCTGCAAACAAACAACTGAACAACCTTCACATTTCAGCCTAACATTTTTAGTTTTGTTTGTTTGCCATATTTATTTCTTTATTTCTTTCCTTTATATTGTAATCCTTTTATAAGGCAACTGCACTTTCATCGAATTTTGAAAATTATGGAAAGACGAAACACTATATCACAATTGTGCAAACTAGGCACGATAGCGATTATGGAATTCCTCGATATGAAGGAAAAGTTGTTTTAAAGAATTCATTTTTAACAGAGAATTTTGACCCCCTACCTCTTAACATCATAATTTGTTGGCAGTCACATATCTCAGCTATAAACATATTCTAAAGTACTTAACACCAACAACTTACATACCTAGAATGCCACATTTTCAATAATGAAATACAAGACACTTTCTAACTAAAATATATTATGTACAGTATTGTGTATACAGTGTTATAGGCTACTTCATTCTTCAACTTAGAGAATTTAGACTTTTTAGTCAGGGTAGGACGTGTATTGTTGTAAGAGACCTCTGGCGTTCTAATTGTAGAAATTTTACCTTCACTATTTTTATACGCCCGTCTCGGGGCTACCGAAAGCGTGGGAAAATGAACTTTGGAGCTTCATATCTACAGTAAACCTGATAGGGGGCAATGCTATTGTCAAAGACATCAAAAAGCTGCTCTATCCAAAAATACGTATTCCAAAATAGAGCAATTGCTAAGCAAGGCATTCTGCAAAGGAAGTAGGCGATTCCCATACATTCTCTGAAGACAAAGGCAGGTCGATATGAGCATAAGACGACTTTGCGTATGAGTGAAGGTGATATATGTAATCACCACCATCTAACAGGGCACCTTCTCTCTCATTGATAACAAGTGAATAAATCGTTCGTTTAATGTATAGAATTCTAATTCCTGATTGCTAAACAACTACGCATCGTTCGCAAATGGAATCACGCCTTGGTGCAAACGAATTATCGTTACCTGCTGGAAAGTCCCCACATTCATGCACATTTCGACCCCATTTACTACAGAGAATTTCTGGGAACTACTTACTTTCTTTCGGGAATTCATTGTGCATCCATTGTGCGATTTTGGAATACGCGTTTGTTTGGATATAGATCAGGACTGAAGTCACGACAGCATTGGAAATATATCAAGCTCTAAAGTTTCTTTCGGCAGCCTGTAACTCCTAAACGGGAATACCCATACCGATGACAAACTTTTATTCATTACATTTTTTATATCATCTATCGAAGTTGGTCGGTACATTACGTTACCACCCTGTATATAAATAATTTTCCAGCGTTCTGAACCGATTCGTATAAAAGTGTCATGTATAAATAATTTTTTGTCTCTTATTAATGAGTAAATCAATGCAAATTGACGGTAAATAAGGAATTGTGTTTAACGCATAAGCGTTTCACTATAATAAATACAGTGATAATCTTGTAATACAATTCATATATACAATAAAATTAATGCGAGTCAACTAAAGAACGCCATTAAAGAACATATATATATTATTAGTAATGTCAAAATGTTGTCACGATATTCAGTATAGGTAGGTGAGTTTACGATGTGAAAGGAGTTAATCAATGAAGAAGTTCACACGTCCTGAAATCCGTGGAAGAATTGTTCGTAGTTCAGTTCGTCGTTTACGTGGTTCATTACTGAAAATCATATTTCAGGGTCTCGGAGACGGATGGTTCATTATTCAGGGAACCACATATGTACAAATCACGATTCACATCATGCATGGTATGTATGGAAGTGAAATCTTTATCAGGATATGAGGGTAACTTACTATAAACGTGTTGGACCTGTTTTGTTTTGTTATTGAGAGGTACAATAGATGAACCAATCATTTAATTTCATAGAGTTTCCATAAATGTCCAGCAAGAGAGAAGTATCTAAAATTGATCTAGTTTTTAAAAGAGCATGTATGGAGCAAGATAAGGGGACTACAATCATTGGACAATTACAGATGTCCAAATTGTTTGGTATCAACAATTAGTGGTGTAGACGCCTCTTCTTTCAGTTTTTATAGTTTCCACTTTCCCGCTTGAAATCTGATTGTGCTGGTATGACATCATCTATTGTGCTGAATCACCGAAATCAACCTCGTTTGTTGTGGTTGCCCTGGGATACCGAAAAGTGTTGAATTAACACAGCCAATTTCTTGTTGCGCAGCAAGGAAGGACTTTTGCAGAGAGAGGAAAATCCCAAGCATTTCTCCCCGAAAATAGAACACCACTTGTTATTACACAAATGAAAGAAACTGGTAGCAGTACAGTATCTCAAATCAAAGAATTATCGAGAATTCGTGTATTCTTATCCCCCAAATTAAGAGGATTAGAGCGGACGTAACGTAAGTTATATTAAACACTGTGGGTGCCATTTTAGCCAGCGTATCCCCATCTTCTGTGGGTGAGTGGTAACGCTCGCTTACTTATAAACAAGGGGTCCTGGTTTCGATTTCCGGTGGGGACACAAGTGGTCCCGTTCCCACGTTAAACTACGTCCTGTCCTTAGGACGTCATCTTTACCCGATAGAAGGCGATGGCAAACCACCGTCGGTCTACCTTGCCCAGGGATCTTCGGCTCATGGCCTGCTTTCGAGCAGAACACCCATCATCATTATGTATAGTATTCTCAGTGCTACGTATTTGCTAAGGTATATAAAGGCATCATGCCGCTATGATGTGGAAAGTTCGTTGAATATACGAAGACAAAAAATTACCATATTGAGGAAGCTTTTCAACACCCTTTAAAACAAACTCCCTTTGAAGTGTACATCAAAATTTGCCTTTGTGTTTCCCAGTAATTACACGAAACAGGTGGTGGTAACTTTCTAAAGAAGCGGTTATGGTCGATGGCTGAATGGTCATTTAAGTTTTATCTCGCCTGTGATCAGATACCTACTTACCTATTAGCACCCAGTTTGCTAAGAATAAGCTATGCTTCGGTTGCAATGATATATATTTACTTTAGCATGGTGGCTAATTGTTCATCCTACCAATTAAACACGTGCGTGTAAATTAAAAAGAATGCGTTTACCGTCCTATTCTTGTCACAGTGGTTACGCAATTCCTTCCTAGCTTTAAATCATTTTTATGGTAGTGTAAGTGAATTGAGACTAACTTGATATATTAAGAAGTTATATGTAGAGCTATATTCATATGCACGTTAACTGATTTTAAGTTAGCTTTGGAGCATAAATGATGAGAAAAGTAACAAAGTTCTTACTATTTATTTCTTCAGTTAGCTTCAAATTTTAAAAAGACAAATTAAACCGAGCGACTGTGGCTCAGTTGATCTAGCGTTGGATTCGCATTTGGGAAGGGGTGGTGGTTTGATACCAGGGTTGTTCCTCAGTCACACCAAGCAAATACCGGGATTATACCTCAGGTTCATAGAAAATGGTAGGTCCGTGCACTTTTCTAAGTCCCACAATAAAGCAATAACGAAGTAATGTTCAATAAGGATTTAAAATTATCGATCACTATGTTGTACTTGCAACAATGTAAAAAGTTCTGTAAACGTTACTAGGAATTCAAAGTAAAGTTCCACAGAATGATCAGTACTTCGCGTTTTTTCTTTGAAATCTAGGAAAATCAAAGAACTTTTTGTAAGCTGAAGTGGAAATTTGCAGTTTTCAGTTCTTTACGCGCATGTGCAGAAAGAGAAAACGGTTTCTTATCGTAACTATGCACGCAATTCTGATCTAGTGTTTGCTTATCACATCTTGATCATTTACTTCAGAAGAAATGAGAAATATTCTTAGTGAATGTGGATTCCGATCCCCAATTGACAAGTAGAAAAGTTATTTAAAATGTGACGTACGTCGCGGGAGAAACTTTCGGGCTTCAGGAAACGCACCTCTGACTGTAGATACTGTTTTGATCTAGCGTTTTCTTATGTCTAGCAGTTTAGCCCAGTCTGTAAGAGGCAGGACTTCAAACTGAACAACCTGTGTTCAAATCACACTTCAGACTTCTCTTTGATTCCAGTATTACTGAAAACTGAAGGATGGCTGTTTTTTTCTTGTCCAAGTTACTGGATATTTCCACAGGCAGCAAGGTTGCCTAGCTTTTTGCACGAGGTTTTTTTTTTTTAACAGTGTAGTCCGGAGTTGCCACATTGTGAAAATCTCGTACTTACAGTCTAACAAAACAGACACCGAGTGAACGTTCCTCAGTGGTAGATAGTCCTAGCTTCAGATAGATCCCAGCGGCCGATCATCCTGAGGGGGGTTCCAAGATTTTTCCTCAGTCACACCAGACAAACGTACCTACAAAATACAACCTACCCGTCTACTTTCCACAATTCTTTCCCTGCCCTATCGTGGCCTGAGCCTCAGATACCTAAATGCATCAAATTCAACACTACTACGAACACTGCTGGAAAAATATTTCGAGTACTCATTGTGTCATCAGCTGTGTATGGGCTTCTATTATCAAATGTAAATAAATATTTCTTAAACAATTATATTTCTGCATAACAAAGTAAGGAGGTACTTCGCCAACATCTTACGAGTTACTACTGCTCTCGACATTCTGGAATACGAGAATGCTGTACATCTTGACATTCTGGAGATAGTACTAAGTCCAGAAAATGTCAGAATTGCAAATGCAGAATATTAAACACAGGGGGGGTTATAGTGGCCAAATGTGAATCCGAATTTAATAAGGCCTTTAGACCATTCTGGCTCCGGCCACCTAATGAGTACAACCAAGTATTTATACATAGAACATTACACACAAAACTCCTGTTTAATTTAAAAGACAAGCGAATAGGTGGACATTACTTCAAGATTCTTTGAAAACCAAGCAGTTAGTTCTTCAGATTTAGTCACTATAAACATCTCATTTTTTTCTGTAAAGGGCCTATCACGCATGTAATATTAACAAGACACAAATGCCATGTAGAGATAAATTTCCTTTCTCTCGGAATTGCTTTAGAAGAGAAACTAATTGAATTATCTCTTAAATGGCTATTTTAAAACACATGCCGGTAATTAAAATTAACGAAAGCAATAAAACCAAGAACACGTTATTAAAGCACTTTATAGGCATTCTACCAATGAATTACCGCAGAAAACTAGTCTTAAGCAAAATTACACGCGTTTGTTATCTTCCTTCTTCACTACTTTGTGTTATCAATCGTTTTGTCCGTTGTTCACTGTTAAATTTCCTTTGTTGCTAAATCCATGCAAATCGGCGCGAAGCAGAAAAAACAGGAAGTGCTACACTTCGATGTGTTGATCTAGACGTAGAACAGTGACTCCAGGTATACAACTCTCAAAGCAGCCATACAATTGAACAAGTGAATGTATTGGGTAAAAGTGTCTTGACTAAAACTGAGCTCCCAAAATTGGTAGTTACATTTCCTTACCAATAAACTGATATACGTTAAGTTAAATAAGCACACAATTCTATTTGTTTCTACACAAATTAGAAACATTTGCAGTCATCTATCAGTTCGCAGCCAAAAAAGACTTCGCCTCTGGTGTTCGTCTGGTAAGGACTTTCTTTTTTTTCAAAGCTCTCTAGGACCAGCATTTTTGCATCTGTTGACTTTTGTAGCCACTCGTCAGTTAGCTGTCTGCACTGATGCAGTTCATTAAGTTTGGAAGCGTGGAATATTTCATCTTACGAGAGCGGAAAGAGGAATCACTCTTTTAAAGCGGATTTTCATCGGAGAAAAGATAATAAATTTCAGCTCGAAAAAGATAGTATCTATGGTAGCTCTTTTGGATGGGAATGTAATATATATTTTTAGATAATTTTTCATCTTTTGATTGAAAACGACGCAATAAAGTGTTGAGAATGTAAAAAGAAGGAAAAGGAACTATTTTTCATTCACAAGTAGTAAGAAAAAAGTAATATTCTTATGAATGAAAAGGAGAAAAAAAAATACTTCGGCGGGAAATTAACCTGCTACCCCTCGGCCAGCGATCTAACGCTCTATCGCCTACGCTAGCCGGGTAACTGCGAGCAAACGCTTTCGAAAGAGTCTCTTTCGTCGCGTCAGTTACTTGAGAACAACGTACAAAGATTTCTTGTATATATCTTACTTCTGGCGTCTTTTGGTATGTTGCTGTCATTAAGAAACCCCTTAACTTCACAGAACGACTGTTTTTCGATAACCTTCATGGTAAAACAAACGATTGATACAAACTTGACTAGTACCCATGATGCATTGTGGATACAACTCTAAAAAGATGGAAAATCGCCCTTTCAAGTTTAAAGAATAATTAACACCCCTAAAGCATTGCAATCCCATCTAAAAAGATCACATTTTCTATCCAAATCGAGTGTGTGTCGTTAAAAACAACTCCTTTCGACTACAATTCAATAATATTCGATTAAAACACTTTCTTATCGAGAAAAAAAGAGTAACATTTTCTGCGCTTCTGATTTAATGTGTTCAAATACGTGCTGAAAGTAATATGGATCTTAAGTCAAGAAAAACAACTGAGGAAGACAAACAAATTGTGGTGTGATCGCTTCAAAAAGAGGAAATAAGTCAGAAAAATCTCTGAAACAGTTATAAGACCCATTAACGCAATCTAACGTCAAGAATGTATCTACATAAGGTACCCAAGTAGTTGCACCTTTCAGAAACAAATCTTGAGAGAAAGAAAGAAAAATGCCTGAAGAATCATGAACGTGCGAACT
>JAGDQP010032385.1:7753-21349 GCA_022664845.1 Lepisma saccharinum | reverse complement strand
TATATTTCAGAGTAAAAATTTTTATAGGCTGTTTACATTTGCAGCGATATGGCTAAACATGAATTGAGAATTTATATTACATTAATGTACAGATTTAGTTTCCCACGAAATAAATATATGTGTTGGCTGGGACAAAACCAAAGTTGCCTTTGTGTTAGTCTCATTTGTTAACCAATATTTTGGAGGAAGGGTGGCTCAACTGGTAGAGCGCTCAACTGTTATGCTAGGAGTCGTCGGGTCGATCCCTGCTCACGCCAAGTAGGCGTTGCGGTTTACGAATACCATGTACGTGGGTTTTGTCGGGGTTCTCCCGTTTCCTTCCACTTTCTTCATTCCACCAATTCATGTCATCATCATCCATCCGGGCTTTGCCAATGTTTTAAAATTTTAATCTGAATACAAGTTAACCAACATTTTCTTTCAATGTGTCTTCCTGAGCCTCAGATGTCCAAAGACCTTACAAATAAATTCAATTGAAATTAAATTCTTACGGTGTGTATGGGACGTCATCAAATTTTCAGATAACTCTGTCATATAGACGTTACATTTTAGCATTTTAGTACCACGTTGATTGAGTGTAGAAGTAGACGATGTTTTGTTGAAGGTTAAATCTCGAATAATCTTAACTATTTACAGTTTTCATTCTCGTAGGATGTAAAATGCAAAATGGATTATGAATTTTAAGTTTAAAGGCTATCTGTATTACCTTTATTACGTACTCATTAAGTTTGTTGATTCGTTAAACCTATATGGATTCAACTTGATTATAATGCAACAATGTTGTAATAATGCATATAGTAGCGTAATTAGAATTTTGTTCCCCTCCCCCGCGCCCTTCCTATTTCAGGGCCTTTGTCCTATGGTCGTTCTAGCAGTATCTCAAAAAAGTATTTTCAGCAAATTCTTTCCCCATATAAAAACCCTAGTCGAATTTTGCAGAGCAATATTGCCAGATTTCTAAAACAAACTATGGCCCAATCCTAAATACTTCCTTTCCTTCCTTCCTTTCCTTCCTTTTGCTGAGAAACCAAAGGAGTCAAGGAAATGAACCTTGGAAATAGTGTAGGAAAGAAAGCATTTTGGACGTTGTACACTTGGCGAATATAGCAACATCTTTGAAAAGCATTAGAACCGTAAACAACTGTGCAGCGGGCGGCGGGATAGGAGTGGTGGTTGTGATATCGTAGGCAAACAACCCCAATTGAAAAAGCACGAATAATTAGAAACGCAAACAACTGCCCAGTTGTACTTGTTTTGCAAGATGCTTTGATCCCGTCAGGTTTCCCCTCTCCTTCGCTCGAGGAATGGTTTACATGGTCTTATTCAATGACGCCCATTAGGGGAGCAAGGGAGCGCTTTCCCCTCAACCCTAGCCGAAGAAAATGATACTATTACTAACATGGCACAAAATGTGGGGATCATGTCAGTCAAAAATAGAAGGCAGTATGTGTATTGGTGTACCCCCCCCCCCCCACGAAAATCGTAAACGGGGCGCTCTTGGTCATATTCTTTATTCCTTACGTGTACCGACCAGTGAGCAGGTCTTTCATTACAATTGCAATTCATTACGTTCTTCTCTTTGAAAGACTTTCCAGGGAACAGCTACTCATAAATGTTTCAGTGCTTTTTGTAAGTTGTATTATTTCATAAATCAGCGAAAAAGTTTCAAAGCGTTCAAAATGCAGTAATACAAAAGAAATTATCAACAACGTGATGTGTGCAACAAATTGATGTAATTTTTACAGAGTAATTGCATATTATTTTAAATCAATTTTGTGACATTTTCTATTCCTCAATAGAACAATTTATATAGTGTGTTCAGTAAACGATATGAACAAGAAGAATGATTCTGATTCTGATCAAGAATAATAATTCGCATATCCTGTTTAGATGGTGGAATACAGCAGCACCTGTCATTATTAATGTACATAAGATGGATACTGCTCACCGTTGTTCTGTGGCTAAGCTCTTGAAATTCTGTAAAACTCGAAACGGACGTAGTTCAGTTGGTACAGCGCAGGGATTCCGCCAGAAATTTGTTTGCGGGGGTGTAAAGTCAGGAAGGGGGCATGCACGGATTTTTGACCGTATAAATTTTAAAGTTATGTGTTTTCTAGAAAATGTTGGGGTGACACCCCAAGAGGGGGACAAACTGAATCACTGGTAGAGCGTTAGATTCTCATTCAGGAGGTAATATGTTCGATACCAGCGACCGACTATGCCGACAGGTTTTTCCACGGATTTTCTTCAGTCACATCAGACAAATGCGTGATTATACCTTCAACTTAGGATCTGGTCGACTCCTTCCCTTCCTGACTATCCTGGCAGAGGTTTTCCACAGTTTTTCCTCAGTCACGTCAAGGAAATGCCTGGATGGTACCTTCAACTTAGTCCCTAGCAAACACCTATCCGCATCCTTTTCCCTTCCCTGACAAAGGCTGAGCCTTAGATATTTGAAAGTAATAATTAAAGTTCAAGTTTGAACTCACGGCCGACCATCCTGACAGATTTTCCAGGGTTTCCCTCTTTAGTAAGCGAATACTGGAATGGTACGTAAGATCATGACCGCTACCTTTCCCGTTCTTTCCTTTACCATATGCCGTCCGATTGAAAGTTGCTTCAAGTTATACTTAATTTCAATTCAACAAGAGGCAGTCCAACGTGATATTTAAAAAAAAAACGGCAATACATCATATGATTTATTGTAGTATTTTCCTATCTTGTACACAAGAGCAGAAGAAAATGAACCGCACCACATACAGCGTCTACTAAGAATAGTGCTTTAACAAAACATTTTTGATATTAAAACTATAATTCCCAACAACGTAAGATGATGCTTACCTAAAATATTTTTTTCTTCCCCTATAAATTTTCTTGTTTTCAAAAAAAAAATGCTGCAAATAACAACAGAATCTTATTTTGAACAGAATATTTAAAATACCGCGAAAGAATAAACAAACAATGAAAGGAACCACTGACTAACTCCATTGATACAATGGAAGGAACAACGGAATGCAAGATGCTAATCCCGCGGGACTACCCTCCCCACACCATCGGTTTCAACGCGAGGTCACTTCCTCCCTGCACAATGCTGTCTTCATCCGTCAATTCATAGGTGGCGCTACTTTCTACATGAAACAATTGAACTCTAAAGGGTACGAAGGATGGTCTGCATGTATTCTTGGCCGAAGGAGGCAAAAAAGGCCACAAGGAAAGGAAAAGACGTTATGTGATCAGTCCTTAAGATGGCCGACCTTCCGGTAGAAAAGGAAATCGAGATGAAGTGTGTATTTAGGATGCAGCTATTGTATATGAAAATTCCGATCCAGGAATAAAAGTTCCTTATTTTTTCTAATTCTGATAAGCTTTAAAATTGAAAATTGTGGTGTCTTCTCTTTCACTGTTTAATATTAAAATATTTTCACCTACTTATGTCGTCTGTAGGGCCCATTCTGACCACCCGATACTCCCGCAATGATGGGTCTCACTGCATTCTAGTTAGGTCCCTGATTGCATATTACTTGAAAAGTGAAGTTAGTGAAGCACAGCAGAATACAAGATACTATAAAGAAGATAATGTTTGTAAATGTTAAGTAATTGCAGGTAAAACATGCAGTAATAATACGTCTTCAATATAGGGAACTAATAGGGGCTGTTACCTCACTTGGACGAACGTTGGCTTCGCATTTGGAAGCTCCTTGGCTCTATACCAGGAACCGACCATTGTGGCTTTAATTCTCTAGAGATTTTCCTCTTTTACGTTATGCAAATGCTATGGTACCTTTAACTTAGGTCTTGGATGACTCCTTCCGACAACCTTTCTTTTACCCTATCCCGAACTAAAGTATAGATGCCTAAAGGATCAATTCAAATAGAATGAAGTGTTAGAGACTACTCCATGGTGCACAAATATTTAGAAGTCAAATCTATATACGATAAATGTTAGTTTTTCAGTTGAATAAGGATTAGAACTGCAAATTACAAAGTTTGATTCAATGTCATTGTGTCCGGTAGCATATAGATATTCACATAATATCAAGAACATATAGAGTAGGTCCGAACGTGAAGACCTTCTCTCATCCCATGCTGACGTCTTAACCACAAACATATAGAGGGAACATCCTGCAGTTTTCTGTGGCTTACAGCCCAAACGCTGCTACTTATTTATTTCACGTTCTTGGCTTCGTCTCTCTCTCTATCTATCTATATATCTATATCTCACTCATTTATTCACTCTTTGGGGTCGCTTAAATACGTAGGCATTCAAGGGGAAGGGAGGGTTTCAATCTTTTGTCATCTGCTTTGAAAAGGTGGCAATTCCTAGAAAAAAATCTTGGCGGAATCTTTGTGGCGATAGGTGCAGGGATGTTATGCTGCATTGTTGGGTGGGTATAAGCTTCGCTTACTATCAAATACACTTGCCTATTTTATGATTTTTAGATGGGTATACGGAGATGCTTAAAAAATTGAGGAGGGTATACGCCGTATAGCCGTGTATACTCTCCATTACACTCCAGGGCTGGTATCAATGTTTGGTTAACCGCAAGTGGTTGTAATTAAACCCCCTTAATCCCGTTCATTAATGCAGTACAGTGTTTGACACATGTTACTTGCTGAATGGTTGTAAATAGTATCTATATTATTAAGGTATAAGTTTTATAATGTATTTGAGGGGCTGATAACGAAGAATGTCTAATGTGTGAAAAATGAAACTTAATGAGTCTGAGGCAATAAACGGTATTTTTACACTTAAATATTTGTTTATAATTCGAAAATGTATGTAATATTTTTTACATCTGATAATATGTAGTATTTTAATCAACGCTTAATATGAAATTCAACATGTAATATGTTATTATTATTATTTATAGTATATTAATCAATGTATGTTATAGTTAAGGCATAATAGACCTCATAATAGATAGATAGTCTTATCACATCTCGCCCATTTCTGCTGCGCTAAAACTAATGTTTTTTTTTGTTCAGAGCACGCGATTTTGAATCCATCCGCTAGGTAGCTCTGCCATAGACCTCATACTAGAATATGACGTCCATGGCAGAGCTTCCTAGCGGATGGAATCAAAATCACGAGCTCTGAACAAAAAAAAACATTAGTTTTAGCGCAGCCAGAAATGGGCGAGCATGATAAGTCTATCTATATATTATGAGGTCTATGGTTAAGGTATGTGGACTGTGTATTTGTCAAATTAAATATGATGAGTTTGCTGTGAGAAAAGTTTATTGAAAAATAATTCTATTTTACAGTTAAATAATACATATTGTAAAAAATGTTTCTATTATATGAGATCCACGGTAATTATACCTGCATGTAAGAAGGAAATAACGTCAACAAATGTGCTTGAAGGTAAAGAGAAAACAGCAACAGTTTTAACAGTTATAGTGTACTATATTTATTATGTTTCTTGCGTGATTATAAATAGAGTTTTCACTGACGCTTCACTATTTCAGCAGCAAGCCAGACAGACAAACATCATTATGGAAACATAGTTGTGTAGGTTATAACACTTTTGTTGTCTTTTTTTTTACAAAATTTAACGCTAAATAATATTATATGGCTTAACTATATATTAATTCAATATTTTTAGCTTCAATAACAATAAAATATTCGTTCATAGTGTCCCATAAGTAAAGGTAAATAGCAGGGAAGCTACAGAGTCCATACTTGAAGTAGTGCAAAAATGTACAGTAATGTAGTAGGGGAAAGGAATCATTAATTAGTTGCAGAAACTCCAAGCGAATTTGAACGATAATTGTATTCTTCTTCTTCTTATTATTATTATTATTGTAGTTGTAGGAAAATATTAATAGAAGCAATAGTAATGATATCAGTGTGTAGCAGTAGTATGAGAATAGAAATATTTTGCTTCAGTTTATATAATATAATAACTTGTTCTCAAATAAATTCCGTTCTTAAGTTTGTGCAATGTTATATGCATTATTAGAATTATGAAGTGGTGCATGAAAGTATATATTTAAATATATGTTATATAAATAACTAAACGCATACTATATATCTACTGTATTTAATATTATAAACGAACGGTCTCATAGATAGGATTTAAAGAGTTAATATTATTATTGGGTCAGATCAAAGACCCTTGCTGTACACATATCACATAGAATATTAAGGTATTTAAGGTATAAGGTAATTTAGTTGTAATGTCAGTTGTATTGCGTAGCTCAAACATCGTTGTTAGGCTATTTTGTAAATAGATAATTGAACAATATTGTTATTCACAAACACATCCACTTTCTTTGTTCGCATGTAATGAAATATGTTTTCGAAACATTATAATTCTAAAAGTTTATAATTTTATGTCTTGAGAAATGTAAATAATGATCTGAAAGAGGGAGAAATATTGTCTTGCATGTTTTGTATATTTTTACACGTATGGCACAATATTCTACATGTGTCAATGTAAGTATTAATAAATACGTGGATACTTTACCCTTATTGATATTAAAATTGTTTCGTGCTATCCTACGGAAATATATGGAACCTTCCGTGGACGTCTGTGCTCCGAAGGCTTTGTACTCTTGAAATATTATTCTCACATAATCGTAGATTGTTATAATGTGAAAATTCTTACGGCAGTGATACAAATCTAGATTTCTAAGGTGGCGCGAACTATACAGCCTTAAAAATTACTTTGCAAGGGTACACCATTGTGGTGTCAAATCATACGATTTCAAGGATTGTCAAATATGACTGAAATCTTTAATATTGAAACTATAACAACAGAAATAGCTGCATGCTACCTTCCCTTTTTCATTTTGGGTAGTACTTGGAAATTATAATGGAATTGAATCAATTTGAACACAGTGACGTTACTAATGCAACATCCTGTGCTGTCAGTGACGTTACTAATGCAAAATATTTTTTCAAGCTTCATGTAACCTGTCGATGTTATATCACAGATGGAAGAAAACCTCACCTGTGACAATTTAATAATTGTACACGTACGGATCTATCTATGTCAGTCTTCGACAGAAGAATACATTCATGTCTCCATAGTTTCTTCGACGGATTTTATTTATAAGAATGTTTGTCTACAGTATAGACAAAAATTAGTGCAGCTGATATCAGCATGCACAGCGTCCTTTATATACCTGCACAGCAAGTTTTCGGGAAACCTGCCACAAAAGACCTTCTTCAGGACTTATTCCGGCGGCCTCTAAGTAGCTGATGGTTCAGTAATGTGTTGTAATCTTTTATTCAGTTTATCACGCTAACATCAAAACACGGCCGCATCTATCTCGAATTAGACCGAATAATAATCTGTCTCCCAAATGCAGGTCTGGCATCAGCCCTTTTTCATAGTTTCAGAGAACAATTTCGTAGTCGATGTCAACTCTTCAATTTCGGCATATGTACGGCAGTCTTCTTTTGTACATTATTTTAAGCCAGACATCTCTTCTGGCAAGTCATTATCCCTATGGTATGATGAATTCTCCAGGGTCGCGCTGACTAAAAGGCAAAGTGCTCACCTCTGGACTAAGCTCGTTGATTCGATCGCTGCTCATGCCATGTCTACTTTGTGATATACAAACACCATGGGCGTGGGTTTTCTCCTGTCTATTTCGTTTCCTCCAATTTTCCTCATTCCACCTATTTATCCCATCAGCTTCCATCTTTCCTGATCTAAAGTTGCCTAAAGGCGTTAAAAATTAAATTTGTATTCAAATAGACTTCCATCACTTGAACGTTTGTTTCAATTTCGGTTTCCTTTGGGTGATCTGGGAATCGCACATTTATCAAAGAAGAATGTTATATTCCCGGTTAAAAATTTGAAATAAACATTTGCAACGTTTATTCAAAATTTGTAACAGTTTGGAACGCTGTGGTCTGTGCTTCACATTTGATTTTTACCTTTAGGAAACCAACACATAACCAATAATTTAACGAACTGTCATTGGAAGAGAATAACGGATATACACTCTTCGTATCACAACACGGCGACTTCACTTTTTAACTCATAA
Organism: Lepisma saccharinum; assembly: GCA_022664845.1. Taxonomy (NCBI): domain Eukaryota; kingdom Metazoa; phylum Arthropoda; class Insecta; order Zygentoma; family Lepismatidae; genus Lepisma; species Lepisma saccharinum. The sequence goes on along the minus strand of JAGDQP010032385.1, from coordinate 13,348 downwards.
TATACATAGCTTTTTATACAAATCACTCTCCGAAAACTAAGTTTTATTTTAATGCATCGTTTATAGATTATTTACCACTGTATGAAGTCAATTTTAAGTTCCGCGTTAAACACACATTATTTCGGATTTCAACCTTTTGTATGAACTTTATTTTCGGATATCCGAATTCACCTTCGGAAGTTTGTCACCATATTTTCTGTACATCCTGTATACAGTTTATTATTGCTCGATTGAAAAAAGTATTAAAATACTTGGGCTTTGAAATAAATAAATAAGAAAATGCAACTGGGTTGTCCTGGCATTTTCATTTTATGTCAATTATTTAGATTTTAGTGCAAGTAAATAGAAATAAACTTTTACGGACAGAAGTTGTTTTCATATATCTTTAATGAGTAAAATTATGTTATTGAATTGCGAAATGAACTTTGTTCCGTGAAAGTTCCGTTTAGCTGCACTGAAATTGGAAGAATTTACACAAAACGAAAAAGCGGGTAAACGTGCTTGCATTGAATATTCAATTTCACAGCAAATCTTTGCTAATTCAAAAAGAAATAAACAAATTTTGTTATGGAATTATTCAAGGTGTAATGCATTCCGGAGAGAAAGTACATTTTGGCAAAATTTCATGTTTTACAGTATAGTAAGTTGAGGGAATATGCAATACATTTTAGTTTAGGAGCCTTTGTGGTGTAGTAAAAGAAATAGAGAAGCAAAAACTTGTACAAGTATATATTGAACATTCATGCTCTATCTGACATAAGTACATCGGTATGTGAACCGTTAAACAAACATCTCATAATTTGCATCTCCCTACACATCAGCGTACAGTCATTTGGGGGAAAGATACTTAATGCCTTGTAATGAAGATGTATGAACGTAATAACGAAATTAATAGGAGAAAATTAATAGCTACATTAACTACAAAATATGAATCCGAATACATATGAATGAAGTACATTAAAAAAAGGGGTGGTATTTCGAACACTTGAAAAAATAGTTGTTATCTATTATCACCTTGACGACATCTGCTTGAAAGAGCACTGTGTTTTGCGCTTAACAAGAAAATTATTCTTTTAGAGGGCTCCTCGCTCGCTCCAACAGCCCATTTTCATCATTTTTCAAAATATGTCAAAAACTAAGCGTAAAATAAAAAAAAATGTTGCCTCCATCATAGTTGCCTGAAGGTCATGAGTAAGATTAAAAATCTATTGAAAATGTTTGTAGAATGGCAACTAATTATATATAATAAATTCAGCAAAAAAAAAAAAAAAAAAAAAACGGGGCAAGCAGGCGTCCCGAAAGCATCTTTCGGGACAATTAATTTTTTGGTTGAAAACCGGGACTGTGCCGAGACGTATAGCAACCCTAGCGTGGGACGGGTGAAAATAACCGGAAGGAGTTTTTTTTTTCAGTGTATCAATGCCTTGCACTCTGGGGTCCACGCACCCAAATATCTAATTGAGTGCCAGAGTGTCCTTGGTACTCCTGCGCACCATGGGAGGTGAAGTCGGTCGAACTGGGAACTGACCATCTCACTTCATACCGGACATCAAGAATACTAGGAGCGATACCTCCATATTCCCCTTTCGCCGTTCACGACGCGTGCACATCGTACATTTACGTTAACGTACTTTTTATCAGACAATAGAACTATCGTATTTGTCTGGATATTCCAGTGATTAGAGTGTAAAACAACCGTTTTTTTTTAGTGTTGGTGCGCCTTGGAATATGAGAATAAGTTTATGATTTTTTTAAATACTGACTTTGGTAGACAGTCATCAATGTTTTATTACTGAAGTGAAATTCCTGTTTTCATTAGTATTGATGTGTGATTCCAAGGTTGTTGAAATAAAATTTCTATATGAACGAAATTGAATTTTTTGAAAGAGATCTTTATTGATGGTTAGTTAAGCAGCTAAATGAGATATAAGATGCTTTGTTCACTTCTTAGCTACAGCGTTTTAACTGACTGAAACCACTAATTCTTAGAAATCAATAATTCGTAACGTGGAAACAGAAGCACACGAGTTATTGGTACGAGCATATGAGTGTTTCAAGAATATTGTAAAATGTTTATATGAAAAGAAATACTTTTTTGCATACAGTATGAAACGGTATACGTTAGAGCAGTGTTCCACAAACTGTCGTCCTCGGGGTCTATCCTTGTGGTCCTCTGAGTCTATACTAGATTGAGCATTAATCAAGAAAATGATTCAAAAACATTTTAAAAACATACTTTTCTTAAACATTTCTTACTAACAAGCAAAAAATAATTGTGTTTATGCGTGACTGAAAAGAAAAGCATTGGGTAACCCAATTGAGAAATTCAGAAAGTTACTGTATATTAGAGCGTGCACCTTTCTTATGTTTTTAGTAATGCATAAACATTTTTTTTTTTACTTTTTATTAGGAATTGATTAAGAAACACATGTCTTTAAAAAGGTATTTCTTTGTTTCTTTTTTAGTTATTTCAGTGATGGACACTTGTTCTCAAGCTAATATTTTTTGACCCAACTCCTAAAGTTATCTTCAAGCTGTCAAACAGCATTATCGATGCAGGCTAGTATATTCTTTATTTTAGGATAAGAAAGTCCCTATTTAGGAAAAAAAATGTATTAAAATATACAAATATATGGAATTATATGACAGTAACAATGGAATATTGTATTGTCACCCGACTTACGTCGCTGTGCAAACTTTCATCATTGTATGACGTCGGAAAACGAGTTAAACGTTGCAAGATTTGAGGACACCACAAACTATTGTGAATTAAAGGAAAGAATGTAAAAAGACGATAAATAAAGTTAAAGAGAATTACGTATCACCCAGTACAGCTGACAATCAGAAAGAATCATTTCTTCTGTACTATAATAATAAAATGGCTACTCGAAAGTTGGAAAATTATATGTTATCTAGTTCGTGTGAGGTTTGGCTCGTCCTTACTTTGCGACGTTCATGCTCCACAGATCTTTTGCGGATGAAGTGTGAAAGAAAAGTAGAGATGATAAAAGTTGTATTCTGAAAGATAAATGACTTATAGACCTATAAAATAACATTGATAGCCTTCAATTATTAAATAGAAACTAATATGTAGTTTCTGCAGGTTATTAATTCTATTATAAAATTTAGACATTGTATTTTATTTTACTTTTATTTTTATAATTCATCTAGTGGTTCTAATGGATCCTCTAGTGGTTCTCATATATAGTTTTGATAAGGATTACTCCAAACCCGGGATAATCCTGAATGTGATGTTTTTAATTTGTTATTGAAATAGCACTGAGTTTTTTTTATGGGGATGGAGGTTATTCTGTTGAGCATAAAAAACACAATAATTAAAAAGTTAAACACGTAGTACCTTTCAAAACCATTCGACATAAGTTCAAAGCGTAAAAGGGATAAGCATTACCTCATTTGACGGTACATCATTATATAATTAAAGCAAAAATGCACTAAGCAATATAGTACAAATTAGTTTGATAGGTAGTTGTTAGCGAAAAGTTTTAACAGTAATGTTCTGAAAATGCGAACATAGTGAAATCACACATGAGATGTCATGTATATATATTTTTTAGTAGATTAAATAGCGTGTTAAGATATTTTCTTAACTGTGTATGTCGAAGGTTCTATTCCTTAAATATATGAAGAAAAGTAAAAATGGTATAATTAAATTCAGAAGTGGTCTGAGAAAGTATATTTCAGATAGAATAATATAAGTGCTGTAATTGCAGTAAACAAATTTAAATGTTATGAAAAGGATTTTAATTAAGTAATAATGTATTATTCATATAGGATTGTACAAGACAACTCCCAAGTATATAATGTTAAAAATGAGACCACCTTTTTATGCTGAATTCTTGTAGCAACGGAAGTAGATGGAAAATACAAATAAAGCCAAATATAATTCATCTGAGTCTATATTTATTTAATTTTTCCAACTCCCATTCTGTAATGAATTAGGAAGATGACGAAAAAAGTTTTAAAAAAATGGCGCATTTAACCAATCTTCATTAGATATTAACGAATCGTTAAGTAACTTGAAATGCTTTAAAACTCATTAATCCAACCAACAATAAATAATTTATATTTATAAGCAAATTTATTTTCATTGGTAGATTGATCGAAGTTTTAATGTATTTTACAGGAACAGAGTTAACAAACAGGGCGATGAAAAAATCCTTCCACATTAGCATATCGATCTAACTTGATATTAATAACGAACGATTTGGCTAAACCGATCAATGCTAATATCCGTTATAGATAAATATAGAACCACTAGCAAGTTTAATGTAAATATGTATTTGAGATCAATATAGATAGCTATCGCAAAACATCTTTCACTACAAAGAGAGAGAGAAAACGTATATATTTATTTTAAATCAGCTTACGAAGATGAATTTGTGTGTAAAATGTTAGGTGGCATTCGCGTGTGGTTCAGGAGAAATTGGTGATGGATTCAGAAACAGCATTGTTTCTCGTACACAATTTATGAATGTCTAGGGCTAGTGTAGACTAAATGACGGACACTACGGTGATATGTAGTCAATCGACACAGATATCGGTACATCACTATACACATTGTCCCAAGGACTGACACTGGCACAAGTGCAAAATTGTGTAGAATCATTAGAATGGCACAATAATACCGTGGGTAAAATTAGTCAGGGGGCGTTCGGTCTAATAGAGTCTAGTAAATTTTAACGAAATATCGGTGTTTCTATCATGATCGACATAGATATAACGATGTGCCGAATGTTAGTCATATTGTCTTAGTGGCCAGCACTAAATTTCAACTAGCGCAAGATATTGGTCAATAGTTAACACAAACAACGAAATTATTAATTTTCCTCAAATTCCAATTGAATCACTGAACAATGACTCCAAATATTTTACAAACACAGTCTAGTATGCAGATTTCAAATATGCCTCCTGCGTAAAGTAGTTGGTAGCGCACTAAATGTAAGTGCGAGCGGTATCCGGCTCGATTCCCGGTGGGGGCTAAAACAACTTTGGCTTTGACCCAGTATCGTGAGAACAAGTGAAGAACTTGTCTTGGGAAATATGTTGTTTTTATCGTCTTTTTTAAGAATCCTCGAATATTTCAAAAAGTGAATATTCTTTCCCCAGGCTGAAACTTCGGTCATTGGTAGCCTGTATAATGTAGAATAGAATGGTATATTCATATTGAAAATCGTAGGTGGGTAACTTATGTTTTGATGCCTTGTTTAGGGAAATATGTAGTTTTTATCGTCTTTTTGAAGAATCCCCGTATATTTCAGAAAGTGGATATTCTTTCCACAGGCTGAAACTTCGGTCATTGGTAGCCTGTATACTGTAGAATAGGATGGTATATTCATATTATATTGAAAATTGTAGGTGGGTAACTTAATGTTTTGATGCCTTGTTTCGGGAAATATGTAGTTTTTATCGTCTTTTTGAAGAATCCCCGTATATTTCAGAAAGTGGATATTCTTTCCCCAGGCTGAAACTTCGGTCATTGGTAGCCTGTATAATATAGAATAGAATGGTATATTCATATTGAAAATCGTAGGTGGGTAACTTAATGTTTTGATGCCTTGTTTCGGGAAATATGTT
>JAGDQP010032384.1:0-21349 GCA_022664845.1 Lepisma saccharinum | reverse complement strand
CTGAAGTGAACACTGGACTCTCGATCAATTGACCGTCGATCTTTCTTATATCACTATTACAAATAGACTGACTTTCTTTTGACATATTGATAATCGTGATGCAAGAAAGATCGACGGTCAATTGATCGAGAGTCCAGTGTTCACTTCAGTAGTGAATGTCTTTGTGGAGATTCTTGGAATTGGAGAATTAAACTTGTAGTCATTTTGATAAAGACTGATCTCTACGCCTTGACTGAAAGAAGCAGAATCTTCAAACAAACTCTGTTCTTACTTGTCTGCACATAAAACATCTATCTGACATTCAACGTATGTGTCCATGATTTATCTTCAGTGACAAATTTGTTAATAGTATGGCTCTATCAGATTTCAATGTGGTTTTAGTTCCGTTAAATAAATGTACATAGTTGAAGATTGCTCGTCTACCGCAAAGTAAAAATCCTGCAAAAAAGTCATCTCTTCAAGTTCACTATCAGTGTATTGTCTGGAAAACACTGGTGAATAATTTCCAAAGTCATCACAATTTTGTAGGGAAGGATGTTGGCGGAAAGCTCCATCCTGTGACTACGGACTTATCAACAGCAACCATACTTAAAATGACCTAGTGTAACTGCAAAATTTATCGAGAGGAACCATGCTCAAGAATCTGTAAATGCAGATGATTCTGTATAACTACATTTGCACAAACTGCAGTGGGAACAATTGTACCAGTACATCAAGTATTGAAATGGACTGCGTAAGCAATGATGAAGATGACATCCGAAAAACACTTAACTCGTATGAAGACCAGAGAAAGTATTGAATTACAATATCTGAAATATGCACTTAGGATACAAAGCAGGTATTTTTTTTTTAATTTCAGTTTGTTCTTTGAAGATTCTTTATTCCTCTCTATCTTTGTTTCACTTCAAAACCACCATCACATTACTCATCTCTCTCCAAACTCATTGCTTAACACAAAAGGGCCAGTCTTGTATCAAATTTCTTTATTACAATGTTTATTCGGAGCACTCCATCTATGATGAAAGTAGGGAGAGAGAGAAAAGTATCCCAAAGTATCCTCCCAACGATTTACACCCTTCACCTTCCCTCACATACGCTTTCGAGGTTAATTTTTGAAAAAAAAAAGTTAGTATATCACTCTACATAAAAATATTCTAGATCGATGTATTTCTCTAATAGTTATTACTTACGACAAAATAAGACCCACAACAAGAATATTTAAAATTACGAGGACTGGAAAGACATAAGAATTGTAGCCAAATGATGGGTCTTATAATAAAAATGAAGAGGATCAAATTTGTGTAAAATTTGTCGTTCTTTAATTTATATTCTACGCATTTTCTTCGTATCTTGCACCATTCTTGCATAAATGTCGAAAAACTGTCTTCAAGGCGTCGAATGGACGCCATTTTCCAATATGGCGGCTGATGGTTTAAAGGTCAGAATGTTTCAGTACGTTAAAGTAGGGGTATATACATGAACAGAAACCAAGAACTATTTTTGTCTCAAAAGCAAAAACCTCCTACAAAAATTAACTTCTTAGCACAATAGTACAATGACTCAGAACAAATTAAGTGATGTGTAGCATTGAACCTGAAAACCTAGGCTTCATGAAGTTAGGAAATTCGTGACATCTTTTGCTTTACAAAAGTCGTAAACAACAGTTCGATTTCACCTGAAATAAAATATACACATAAAAAGTATTAATAAAATTATTTTAAATTTATTAAATATTATATAATTAATAAAATTAAGATGTCTCTATATCACGCGGGACGCAAAATAGACTTTTACAAGTGCATTTGAACTTATTTCGTTACTCCAGTAAACTTAAATATAATGGAAAACAAACTTAATTACATATGAAATCTAAGTAGAAGTACGAACGGTATGAAATATGTGATCCATTCGTACGTCAATTCTCGTTATAACATGTTTTTGTAAGTATGAAACAAAAGTAGAAGCATGATGTTTTATCTAGTTGTAAACAACATTTTGTAGTAGCATTATTTAAACTTGAGCACAGTTCTTAACGTAAAGTTTTTAAATCAGCGTGTTGCATCAACTGCATCAATACTGCCATCTTTTATTTTTATCCCAAACTATAATAGTAAAATCTTTACTGTTAATATTGTCAGAATAAGAGAATGCATTAAACTTTCGTACTGTGTACTCTCTTTAAAATGTCCTACATGTTATAAATCTTGCAAATCAAGCTACAAACTTACTCGGCATAATAAAATTCAGTTGAATTATATTTCTTAATATAATTTCACTGACAGTATGCAAAAAGGACAAATTAGACAAACTGTATCTATAATTGAAAAAAAAAGAAAGTTTTTTTTTAAAAGGAGGAAGTACTCGCTATATACAGTATTTCATTGCCTGTAGCTTTTAGCAGTGCAGAAATTTCACCACAAATTGCAAAGCCGACCTTTTTCTTATCCAGAAGGCAGCAGCTGCTAAAATTAATTAAATGAGGAAGAAACTCATTAAATCATTTAAGAATGATTAGTATATTGAAACCAAGATGAAACAGACAGTTTTGAGGAAACGATGGCAGCGAGAAATTCGTATTCAGAAATACAATACATCTTCTCTTCTCATCCCTAAACCAAAACGAGACAAAGAGGGAAGGATATATTACTTACTCACGATATTGCTACTTCCTGAGTTTCAGCGATTGAAATTGAGTTTAAATAACCTAACTTTCCACATAAATGTATTTCCAAATTGTGACTCTAAAATGCAGCCCGAACGCCTTCCCCCCCCCCCACACACACACATATTGATGTAAAATACCTGTGGATTAATTTTTAGGAGACAATTCTCACGGGAAATTCCCGGGAAAATCCAAAAAATAATATGTGGGTGTACTTTTCCTTGTAAATACCGTGGTTTTTCTTTCTTATCGCTTTTGTGCTACTTATTTACATCAGTAAAATATATAAACAACCATTTTTGTTACTGTCCAAATTTGTCTAATAATAATAATTTGGAACATAGAAATTGCAATTCCAGACTCAAGTTGTACTTACTTTTCAATCTTTATACGTTAAAAGTCACCGTTGCTTTCTCTTTGGTATTGGAGTAAATTTTTATTAAGCTAAATATTCATTTTAAAGAGAGTTTACTAAACAATTTGGTATTTTCTACCCCCCATAAAGATTTCTATGTGGACCTTCGTTAGGCTACTAAATTTTTCATATCATAGCATAAAAACTAAACTCAGTTACCGTTATGTAATACCAGGACAATTAACATTGTAAATTAATAGAAAATGAATGTAAATTTCAAATTATAAAACTTCCATAAAACTTTTGAACCACCAGAAAAGATATATACAATACTAAAATAAAGGGTTTCTGGCGTTAGAATTGTTGATAACTCGAAACTCTTCAATATGTGCACATTTGAGCCACTAACCAATCATCTGTAATCAAATAAAGAAATGCTTATAAGCAGAAATAGGAATTTCAATACTTTCTTTATTCCCTAAACAAAATGGTCTCATGAGAGTTATTCACAATTCTAACATTCAGACGATTTCGAACTTTAAGCATTTTACCAAGCTATGAACAAATCTGTAGATTGTGTAAAAAATTAGCTTCTCAGTTACAAAATTTGCAATTCTTATAGTGGAAAAAGGAGCAACAATGATTTTTCAATATTTTAATAGGCAAACGTGTCGTTTTAGTTCCCTTGATAAAAAAAGCTATAACAAAAGGAACCTATTACTCCCGCTAATGGTGTCCGTGTCAAGAATTTTATGATTGGTGCAGTATACTATGACGCGCATCCGTATATGACGTAGTAGATTGCCAACCACAAAAGCATTGGGATATGATGTGATTCAGGGACATTGAGTTACATTGAAATATATGGTATTCTAATTAAGCTATAGTAGGCGGAGCCTTCTTTTTAATTCAAACTATCCATAAGGTGATATAGCATGCAGAAGCCATCTTGACAAATATTTATATATTAATATTTCGGGTTCTAGGGAACACACCAGAAAAAATATCTGGAATATACAGGCAGAAATTAGTTGGAACGTGATGATAAACTGACTCCTCAACCAAAACATCGAAAATATGAAAACGCCCCAAATGGGCAAAGTACTTTATTTTCGTGTTCCCCATGTTAACAAAGTCCCCTTGGATGACCAAGCTTATTTTTGCGCTCCGACGCTTAATTCCCGAGAAATCTCATTTTTAGTGCTTTTATGTTTTAAAGAAACCGGTCGAACGCCATATATAATTTTTGAAAATGTTGTAGTTCGCTTCGTAATTATGCTGGAAACTTTGAATAAACGCTGTAATTTTAAAGTAGTCAAAGTATACGTGCAGGAACAAAGGAAATTTGTAGGGGTAAGGGGAGCTTGCCCCCGTATATCACATGAACATTTGCTAATAGTTAAATTAAGAGTTTCTCTATAGGGAAGAACGAAATACAATAGCGAACAATGGTGTGTATAAGCAAAGGTAACTTTCTTAATGCCCGGGGGTTTGCCCCCAGATTATTTACATTAAATTTTCTTAAGAGTTAAATATAAGCGTTTCTATAAAGGGAAAAGCGAAACATAATAGCTAACCATTAAGATTCCGCAGGAACTCCGTTGTCAGTGTTGCCAGCCTATGCCAAAAATATATCTCATGAACCATGAGCTGTAGAGACATGCATTAGGTGTCGTTCCAAAGGGTTTAGCTAGACTAGCTCAGAGCTACTGAAAGAGTCTTGATTGATGTAGTAGCTCAGTGTTGCCATGACATTTAAAAAAATAAACAATTATTCAAATTGCTTCCATTCAGCTACACCTAGCTGCGTCATGTTTAGCATAAACAGTATTCGACATAAATACTGTGGATTTTCCAGACCTAAGCACTGCAGTTATCAATGTAGCCAGCCTAGTTTATACGAATTCAGGGTTGCGGGGCTATAATTTTATCAAGGGTCGGAGCCTTTGTAATTGTTATTAGAGTTGCAGCTTTAACATATTTCCCTTATGTAACGTTTAGAGAGAATACATGTATAATCAAGAACATTATACCATAAACACCTAGTTTCTGGGTTGGAAAATTTGACATGCAAAAATAGTCGGGAAAATTCCCTTCTCTCATTTTCCATCCCACTAGCAATTGTCCAGACCCCACATCACTACCCTCACCAGTCAGTAAACATTGGAGTTTGGTGTAGAGATGATTGAAGACTAGGTTATATTATGAGAAGTCCAGAAACCAAGGGATGCAAGTGACGTCGACCAATTAAAAACGTTCGAGGTAATCTTTGAAATATAACCCAAAATGTATGTGACACAAAAGTGTAATAATTTGTGCAAAGCAACCTTGGACCTTAATGTGTCTATGTACAAACTATGACAATTTTGTGTCGCATATAATTCGGGTTGTACATGAATGATTACGTGGAACGCTTTTTTATTCCTCATTGTCACTTGAATCCGATGACTTCTAGGCTGAATATATACTATTGCTACACCTTGACAACCTATCGAAGGGCCTTCCGGCGGTTCAGAATATAGAGTTCGTCAACGAAAGAATATCGTACGTTACGATACGTACTCGATGGGGAAATACGATTTTAATAAATGTCTGTGCTCCGACCGAGGTGTCTAATGATAAGGACAAAGATACATTTTACGACGAGCTAGAAAGGTTGTTTGACCGATTATCGAAGTATAATGCGAAAATTATACTAGGTGATTTCAACGCTAAGCTAGGAAGGGAAAAAAGCTATAGATCTATAATATGCAAAAACAGCCTTCACGAGAAGTCCGACAACAATAGAGAGTGATAAATTTTTCAATGTCGAAAAACCTACTAGTAAAGAGAACGTACTTTGAACACAAAGATATATGTTAACACACACACACACATGGATATCTCCTGATGGCAAAACTCTCAACCAGATCGATCACGTATTAATAGATGGTCGAAATAGTTGGTGTTACAGAAATAGATATGAATATCCCAAAATGCCCTACGATTACATTTACTAGACGACGAATGATAATTCAGTTTCTTTACTCAGATAATGACAGTGTTTTACCAAAACCAGAAATAATAAACGATCTTTTAGTTATTTTTGACTCTATACTAACGTTTAATTGTCATGTAAACAATATATCAGCCGAATCTTTCAGAATTCTAGGATTGATTTATAGAACAGAAGGGGACTTCAGAATGACTAATACATACCAAAGGTTATATTATTCGTTGGTTCGATCTAAACTTGAATATGCGTGTATCATCTGGAATCCTACCATTCAAATTAATTGTCAGAAAATATAAAAGATTCACTCTAAATTACTCAGGCTCCTAACATATAAAACAACTGGCTTTTATTCTAAATTTGAACATTATGCAAACCTAATTCAGAATTTTGAACTCATTAAGGTGAAGAACAGGAGGATCATTATTGACTCACTCTTTCTTTATAACTTAATCCATAACTGCGTAGATAGTATAGACTTACTCTCTGAAATCAAATTTCGAATACCGCATACTAGAACCCGAATAGATAACAGTGGCCTTTCCTACTGCATGAAACCCCGAATTGAAATTCTAAAAAAGTCACCCAAATGTGCTTTACGTACAATAGGTTAGGTGTAATGAAAAATGAGATAGACATATTTAATCAAAGTCAAAGAAGTTTCCAAACCCTTCTAGTCTCACTATACGTAGCAATATATTCATTAATACCATAGTAAAAGCCAGGTAATCGCAGAATGTACGTAGCCCCTAGGCTCACCTTCTCATACACCCTCCATTCCAAAAGAAACCGAACTTTTGAAAACAAATAGTACCACTAGTGCCATCTGTTGTAATATTTTACCGGTAGATGGCGTAGTCCCTCATTGACAACTGGTATAAATGTCATGACATTTGGATGCACGGCAACAAAGTTATTGCGTTTCAACTGTCAGTGTGTTGTGTACATCGGTCGGAAAATGAGTTTCAAACAACGAGCTGCAATTGAGTTTTGTGTTAAACTGGGTAAACCTTTTACTGAAACGCACCAAATGCTACAAAATGCATATGGTGATGAGTGTCTATCCCGTACGCAAGTTTACGAGTGGTTCAGGCGATTCAAATCGGGTAGAGAGACGCTGGATGATGACGAAAGATCAGGCCGTCCCAGAACCGGATTATCGGAAGAAAACATCGAAAAAGTGCGTGAATTCATCAAACATAACAAAAAAGCGTCGGTGAAAGTTATTGAAATGGAATTAGGCATTCCTCAAACAACCGCATACCGCATTTTGACCGAAGTTTTGGGCCTTAAGAAGGTTAATTCGCGGTTTGTACCACACAAACTCACCGAAGACCAAAAAGTGGATCGAATTGCGCATTGCAAAGACATTGTTAAAAGTGCTCGGCAGGATCGAAACTTCTTGAAATCGATTGTAACTGGTGACGAGACGTGGTGTTTTGAATATGAGCCCGAAACAAAGCGGCAAAGTGCTGAATGGAGAGCGCCGGATGAAGGACCACCCAAAAAAAGTCGCTTGGTGAAGTCAAAAGTTAAGGTGATGCTGATTTATTTTTACGATTCAAAAGGAATTATCCACAAAGAATTTGTTCAGCCCGGCCAGACAGTCACTGGAGAGTTTTACTTGGGCGTCATGAAGCGTTTGCTGGCAAGAATTCGTCGTATTCGGCCCGAATATCGAGAAATCGGCAGTTGGACTCTTTTGGACGATAATGCACCATCACATCGTTCGCGACTTGTAACTGAATTTTTGGTCAAAAATCACATTATTCGTTTGCATCATCCGCCCTATTCACCAGATCTCGCTCCGTGGGATTTCTATCTGTTCCCGAAACTGCATTTGGCGATGAAAGGAAAGTGGCACGCATCGATTGAAGCCATTGAGAAGGCGACGACCGCCGTCCTAAAGACCATTCCAATAAAGGACATGGAGAAGTCGTTTGACAACTTGTTGGAGCGTGCAAATATGTGTATCGATGCAGAAGGGGAATACATTGATTAATAAAAATGATTTGTTCCAAAATGTACATTGTTTTTTTGTTTTTTTAAAACGTTCGGTTTCTTTTGGAATGGAGGGTGTATACATGTATCATAGTACTGTAGTAAGTCTATACTCTGGAGTAGGTAATCTACAATTAAGCCCATCCAAAAGCAAGCGAAAAATGAACGGTTAGGCCAGGTCAATATGCGCCTCTATGAAGTAAGAAATTTATAGATTTCTAAAGAGAACAAAACAGAAGTAAAAGTAAATTAAATAAACTGCTACGTTCCAAGGGCACCACAAGGGGTAATAAAAGCATACCGAGTAAAAGCTGATGAATACCGCTGGGGGTCACTTCCCAGGACTATAAACAACCAAAACAATAATCTTAGAATCCCAATGTACACTAATAATGCTTCACCAATTTCACGTCTAGATTATCAAGAAAAAGAAAATAAAACAAAATACACCATTTGTAATAAAAATATATATACAAGGGGACAATGCCTGACAGTTCAACTCCAAGCAGAGGTGTGTATCTCTTCCATCTACACACTGCCATCGTGTCTTACCTCTATCATACTAAATATAAAATGCTAAGTGCAACGGGAATATCCAATGAGTTAACCTTCACACTCACAAACACAAGAAATTTTTAGGCAAAGGGACGTAACTTATTTTTATACAGTATTACCTCTCACAACAAATCAAATCTTTAAACCTTCCTATAAAGAAACCTCCAACATCAGATAGAAGTCACACACACTCCCACACATTGAACTGTTCAACAACTGTCCCTAATATAGTGTGAGAAAATACGCATACTTGACTCACTATGTTTAGCAATTTATTTATTTAGTGACAACACAAGAGGCAATGGCCTACTTGTAGTGTTGAGCTTTACAAAGTAGTTGTACAGAGTTTATTGACAATTGCATCTCTAAATTCTTTAGGCGACATAAAGCATACGTCCAGATCATTGTGAACTGTACAGAATTTGTTATATATAGTACAAATTCTCCAGATTGGTGACCTGATCAAGATATTGGTTCTTGCCTTTTTACAGTGAAAGAGACCAGTATTATTAACGCGAGTTTTAGATGATGGGACACGAAACTTTAATATTGAAACTAAATCCATACCATCTAACTTATTTTGAACAATTTTATGAAGAAATAACAGATCAGCAATGTTGCGCCTTTGTTCTAAGCTCTGAATATTAAAGTTCTTAATGACTGCATTGTAACTATCATAAGCAGGATAGATTCGAGTTTCTTTAACAGTCAGGAATTTAAGAAATTTTGATTGGATTTTCTCTAATTGTTGGCAATGTTTCAATTGATATGGATTCCAAATAGAAGAAGCATATTCTACCTTGGAGCGAACATAAGCATAGTAATTTTTTTCCAATGTTGATATATTGTTGAATTCTCTTCCCGTCCTAATTACGAATCCTAGTAACTTCAAGGCTTCATTTGTTATATTTGTAACATGTATGTTAAAAGTCAATTTCGAGTCAAAACTGACACCAAGATCCTTAACCACAGTAGGTCTGTTTAGTACTATTTTATTAATGGAACAATCAAAGTGATGAGTGGTTTTATTTCTATTAAATGATAATACTTTACATTTACTTATATTGACACCAAGTTGATTAATAGCACACCAGTTTGCAATATTATCTAAGCTTTGCTGAAATCTTATGCAGTCTCCGATAGAGTTGACTTTTGTATATGTTTTAAAGTCATCTGCAAATAACAATTTTTCATTATCAGGCACATAATCAGGAAGATCATTAACAAATAAGAGGAATAATAAAGGTCCTAGGTTCGAACCCTGAGGAACTCCTGAGAATGCAGAATATTCATATGATTTGTATTCTTTATAGACAACTGATTGCTTGCGATTTGTTAAGTACGAATAGAGGAGCCTAATCACAGTGGGTGAGAAGTGATAGTGATTTAATTTTTCCAATAATATATTGTGATTAACTCTGTCAAATGCTTTCTCAAAGTCAATATAAATCACATCATCTTGCTTGCCTTCATCCAACGCATGTAGTTCGTAACAAATGCAAAGTTTGTTACCGTAGATTTCTGAGAAACAAAGCCATGGTGCTTAGTTGAAATAACTGGTTGAATATGATTACTAATTCTCTTGTATAAGATCTATTCAAATACTTTTGCAAAAGTTGGTAATATTGCAATTGGCCTGAAGTCCTTAATGTCTCTAGTATTATTAGATTTTGGGATAGGACAAGCCAGGGCATATTTCCATTTGTCGGGGAAAGTACATGTTTTTAGGGATAAGTTAAATGTTATCAATAGGGGATATTTAAATATAGGAATGCTGTATATACTGAGATGCTTACTCTTGTTGTCACTTAAACTAACCTAATGTATACGGTAGCTACCTACTAGGAAGCAGTAGCCTGAGAATTATTTTGTTGTACATATTATTAACATATGGATGGTAAACAGATAGCTGGCCTTCACAGTGTAGCCAGGTCAATATAACAATTTTTGAATATCAAACTTTTAGGGATTTTAAAATAACTTGACAAAATTTAAAAACGTTAACATTGAATACACATGGCTAGCTGCTTTTCATTGTAAGAAAAACAAAACAAATGTAAAATGAAAGGTTATTACTTGCTATGTATTACAGAATTTAGTAAAGACGTTTCTTCAAGAAAAGTCTAAATACGAAAGATCTAAACTAACACTGAGCAAATGTTTGTTTCTTTCCAGTACAAAGTTAGTCTGTGAATCAGTGAAAGTCAAAAAAACAGCTATATGAGTGCTTACATATGTACATTTTCCTCGGCGACGGACTGTGCAATATTAAACTATATTCTTTATCTACACTGTTTACAAGGTTTGGCAATAAGTAAGTAACAGCATCAAGTTAAGTAAAAAAATAGTCAATGAAGAATGGATTTGCAAACTTACTAAATTTCCTTCTCCTAAATATACCACATAGTACCAGGGAAGGACATATTGTTGATGTTAAGAAAAATAAATTAATCTAATGAGGTCATTTCCCACTGGTATATGTCAACCTGTTATAGCAGCTATATTTCAACTAAAGCATCTTAAAACACTGAAAATGTTTATGGCAGTAAATAAATAAAGTATTAGCTCATTCCTATATCTGAATTTTTCTTTTATTTATTTCAGTATTATGAACCATAATAATTTTGAAGATGTCAAAATGAATATTAAAACCTAAAGGATTTTACATCATAATTTGGACACTTTAATGTGAAATTACACCATTTCTAAATCTCTCCCTGTACAAACGATAAAGTTTGAAGCCATAAAGGTAGGCAGTGGATCAGAAGTTTACCAAATCATCATATTTAACTATTAACATCTCACAGAAAACTTTTCCACGCCTACTTTACAACTGCTCCGAAGAAATGGAAGGCAATCTTCAGTCTTAACCGCCTCCTCAACCAAGAGTGATGCAAAATTTTGCGGAAGTCGCAATATGACGGTCCCTTAAACCATGAGGCAACATCCAGGTAAAAATTAATAGGCAAGAGTTCTAGAAAATCTCTGCACCCTAACCGAAAAGTTATAGTTTCAAAGAAGCAAAGGTATCTCACCTTATATCAGCTACATAAAATGGTCTTCTACTAGGGCTATTATGTGCAAAATAACTAAAAGCCCTTCAGTTAGATGCTTTTCGAAACCTCCGTCGAAAATTCGCCATCTTTCACTCTACTCTCTGGTGGTAACAACAATCCACCAATCCCGTATCAGAAAAGCAAAGCCACGCTCGGAAAAGTTACGAAAAACCCAAACGAAACAAAATAGAATCCCGAAAGAAAGCAGCTTCATGTCTGTAGAAATAAAAATTTATGCCACAGTAAAGTAACTCAAATTCTTTGAAATACCGTACTTAAAATAACGCTAAAATAATAATAATAAAAATATAAACACCAATAAAAGCATAACACTCAGTCCACTTTAAGTGAGTAAACCTGTCCTGTCCAAACCACAGCATACACCACCTTTTCGATATATCTTAACCTAGAAGAAAGGGAACAGAAAACTTCTCAAAAGCACAATCAATGCCCTCTATTAACAGATCTGTAAACTATAGAACCGACAGAAAATAATAATACCCACAACAACCGGGAGATGACACCATGAGTTGCAAACGACTCAACAATAGTAATAGATCCATCCAAAGCATACAATTATTAAACTACGTTAAGGAGGTTTCACCGATCATGTACTAAAATGACTACTCTAGCGGCCTTCTCGTGGCTTTATAGTATCTTACGTCTCTTCACGTCAACCTACACTGAAGTAAAGAATTAATTCAAACTGCGTAGCATATTACAGAATTCCAATATACATATAAAGAATCACGAATCTCAGCGTAGGAAGTATCGGTTCTACTTATTGTAAATTTCATTGTATGGAAGTAAAGCAGAGGGAGGACGAAAAGAGAGATGACAAGGTGTTGTAAACCACGCACAGGACAATATTTCCTTCTCACAACATGAATAACATTTGGGAACTTCGAACAGATTCATAACAACACACAAGTATTGTCAAAAACGTTTGGTAAACTTTATTTTTGTATGGGCCAGTCTAGTAAATTTGAACTTCGGCCCGTCACGGTTCGCCCCTTAGCTATTAAAATCCACACCCATGCCCTGCCAGGACTCGAACCCTGGACCTTCGAGTCGTTGGCCTACACAAGTATTGTTAACATGGACATTATATATACGAGGGCATGCAGAAAGTAATGCCTCCAAGTCCACTACTTGGCCAATAGTACTGCAAACATTCTGAGCTGTTTATCATTAATGCACTGATGTTTAAGCTATAGAATGTCACTTGTTTCACCTTCCTATCTCTTCTCGTTCTAGAGTCATGGAGCAATCCATGGCATCCAGTGGTGAAGTCCGGTTGATATTGAATATCTGACTACGGAAGGTTGTGCGCCCAGCAACATTCAGCGCCGTATGACTGCAGTTTACGGGGATGCCTGTGTTGACGTCAGCACTGTGCGGAGGTGGGCAAGAACTATGAAAAACCAAAATCCAGCCGCATCAAATCTCCATAATCAGCACCGAAGTGAACGGTCCACACGGCCTCTGATGACGATCATCAACATCAGGTGTACGAATTGATTCGGGGCAATCGCATGATCAGGCAACTCGAGATCGCAACAACGCTCACCATTTCCATTGGTTCAGTGAACCATATCATTAAGGACCTTCTGCGTTACAAGAAGATGTGCGCTCGTCGAGTACCACGGCAACTGACGCCTGACATGAAAGAGTCGAGGAAGAGAATCTGTCAGCAGCTGCTCCTGCGATATGAACAGGAAGGTGACGACTTTTTTGGCATAATTGTTACAGGCGAAGAGTCGTACACACCATTACGACCCGGAAACTAAGCGTCAGTCGATGGAGTACCGTCATACGTCCTCTCCTCTACCAAAAAAATTCAAAGTTGTCCCATCTGCTGGCAAAGTGTTGTTGACCCTCTTTTGGAATTGGAATGGGATCGTGCATACTGAATTTCTGCGAAACGGTCGGACAATAAACTCAGATCGCTACATTGACACCCTAAAGCGACTGCGGGCCAGATTGCAACCCACTCGCAAAGATAAACAGGCAATTCTGCACCAAGACATTGCTCGTCCGCACACAAGCCACAAAACCCAGGAAGCACTGCAGTGCATGAGGTTCACGGATATTCTCCCTCATCCTGCCTATAGTCCGGATGCGACTTTTGGGTCTTCCTCAAACTTAAGGATCACCTTAAGAGCCAACGCTACAGTTGTGACGTGGAGGTGGAAGCAGCAGTTAGGCAATGGTGACGCCAGCAGCCACCACAATTCTTCGCCGACGGCATGAAAAACCTTGTTTCGCGTTGGCACAAGTATGTTGCCCGTAATGGGGACTATGTTAAAAAATGATGCCACGATTTGTAGCTGACATTGCAAGCTTTCCACTGATTCCTGTATCGGTGCTATTTGTCAAACACAAATAAAGGTATCACCTTGGAGGCATTACTTTCTTAATTCCCCTCGTATCTCGTGTATATAGAGTTTTCTTCGAATTTTGCTGTTGTTTTTGCTCCTCAGTGTAATATCTTGCACTAGTGGCTGTGTTAATTACCTTCACGCAAAGTGTACTTACTCTAATAAAAACAGGCCAAAGCCGAGGAATTTATTTAAGCGAACATGTTCAATGTGTGCCTGAAATTCATCCTAACTACCTCAAATGAAAAAAAAATGCAGTGACAGTATCCGCGATAAAGATTATTTTCTATGCAACAAAGGTAACGAATTCTAAACAGAAATTTGCGATTTTTTTTTAAAAAAAAAGCAGTTGTCAGGCAAAAAAATAGTCAGACACATTAGAGCTAGAAAATTGAAACTTAAAACTTTCAGTTGGATAGTTACAGAGTGCAATTGAACAAGAAAAACCCAGATTTTAGAAACTTGTTAAAATGACAGAAATTTCCACAACTAAATTTGAAAATCCTAATGATGTTACGCGGGAAGTGGCCAAAATAAACAAAATTAACGCCAAAGTTGAAAATATTGAGGCAATTTACAGAACAGCCTCGTTTAGAAAGAATAAATCTAGAATAATCTAGTAAAACTTAGATCTAAAACAATTGGAGACAATTGACTATAACATTTTATTTCAGAAACAAAATGTTACCGGCATCTGTAGTTAAGTAGAAGTTTTATAATGAACATTATTGTACATGATACATGACTGAACAGTTTAGTAGTTAATAATTTCAAGATCTTGTATGAAATGAGATAATTTGCCAAAAGCAATAGGTTCGACGAATCAACGTATAGAAACAAACCTATGTAGTGATCTAACTACATTTAGTACATTATATAGAGATATGACGGGGGCTATGGTTATTCACTTAAAAAATATAAGATCAACAAATAGCAAATTTTGTGAATTTTATATAGTTTTTATAAATATTAAAATCAATGTTGATGTAATCATTTTAATAGAGATTTGGAAAAGAGATACAACTTAGTAATCGCTGTTATTATACGCAGAAATCTTTAAGTCGTACAGCTGGAGTCACATATCTGAGAATGTTGAAATTGACAAGATAGAAGAACTCAGTTTCGCTAATGCAAGTGGAATGTGTGAAGAATTTTCAGTACTATCCCTTCTAAAATAATATTTAAAGCCTGTTCTAATGTATATTAAAGAAAATGTACCGGTAAATGAATGCAGTAAAATTTCACATACGTACGGAACTAGAAATGTCATACAGAAAAATCTAGTCAAAGTAAGAACAGTGAAACTATTAATTCAATATCAAAGTTCTTAGCTCGTAAAATTAATAATAAAATTCCAGTGAAAATAAAACAAGAGATAATAATAATCGTATACAAATATTAATTGTGTAATAGACAGAAAATGAAAGAAATGGACAAATTTAGTATCTTTTTCCTACATAAAAGTATAGTTCAAGTATTAATGTAAGATTCCTTGGGAAGTGACATTATGTACTACCGTTTCATACTTGATGGTTTTAATAATGTTAATGATTTTATCCTAATTAATACTTAAAACACAACATTATTCCAGAATAGCGTTTCCAAAGGCGAGAGGACGGTATTTGCATACCTCCGGCGCTAGTCTTGTTCTTTTCGGGAATAGGAGACCATTTCCACATGCTATCACTATTGTTAAGAATTCCTTGGCATCGTAATTTTCGTACTCTGAGGTTAAATCCCCCCCGGTCCAGGTTACTCCTTAAAAAACACTGTTAAAAAGTTACAGTTTGCCCTCCGGGTCCCGACTATAGGCCTAGTGAACAAGTACAAAACTTGATAGTCCCCCGAGGAGTAATAGAGAAACAAGATTCTTTTATATTTGATAATATTTGGAAGCGCTGCTGAGTATTTGTGAATTTTACAGAACATCTAGCATCAATCAGATGATAAAAATTACGGGATCATGGCAGAAATAGAGAAAAGGACAGTGAAAAGTAGTGGAACAGTGCTGCTGGTTAAAGTGAGTCTCTCTCCCGCGACAGACACAGCTAGACACAGCAGACACACGCAGGTAAATGGATAAAGTAGATCCCCAGAGGAGGTCGACACACGTGGGGTAGGAAAGAATACATGATAGTTGAAAGTACAGTTTTGTATAGGACCGTGCAGATGAATATGTACACAACATCAACTTATTGCTAGTCTCCGTGAACTGCTAGCATATCTGTTCGGGTGGGACTGATGACGTTGTCGGTCCGAGCTTGGGCGTATCCTGGGTCCTTTCTTCAAAATGATAATTTTCAGCTGTTGATGAGTAGCTGCAATGCCTCTCCGCATAACATCAAAAACGTGTCATTGAGAACTGAAGTCCGGCGAGATCGTCGCCCCCCAAATGGGATCCACCGGCTGGACTTGGTGAGGACGGGCATTATCGTTCATGAAAATGAAAGAAGGACCAATTGCTTCTGCCATAGGGACAATATGAACTCTGAGGATCTCATTTGTACACCACACCGCCGTCAGACAACCATGTCAAATGATTTTCAAGTCGATATGTCGCCCACTTTTAAAGGAGGAAGGAACACACTATACACTCACCACCACAATTTTGGGACTTTTCACGTTCCAGACCAGGTCAATGCCTGTCCATTTTCTGCATCCAGACTGAAACGCGACTCACCGGAGAAACCCACCGAATTCCGCTCGGCAGGACCTCACTCGAGAAGTGCCTCACCCCAATTTTTATTGTCCCCAAGATGTTGTGTCGTTAATTGAACACATATTAAAGAATAGCTTCCATTTGCAGCACTATTTTGCTAATTTTCGTTGTCCTTTCTGCAGTTTCTGTGTTGTTTTATATTTTTTGACCAGTGTAAAATACGAAAGCGTTCGAAGCGAGGAACGACGAGCAATGAAGTAACCAGTAAAATTCCAAACGCACTGCAAAAATCCATGCAACTTTTTCAAATTGATAAGAGAAACAGAAGCGCTTTTACTAATCACTCATATTTTATTCAGTAAGAGGTTTTTATATTTTATTCGTTACTTTTAAATACTGTTTAGATATTTTCTACTATTACAAAGATCAGGAACAAGATTAAGCTGATATATTACTTTTTATTTGTATTTCCACAGTATAATAATTTATTAAAATGAAATTTACACTTTACTAATACACAGTGGAAGAGCCATCTGTTGACTACAATGTTGACTACAATAAATACTATGGCAGAAGCAGCTGATGAATCTGAAATCAAAAAGTCTGGCGCTACGTGTTGATAACACTGCCTACCTCGTAATACCAAATGATAGCCTGTGTCGCGAAGTGAATATTATAGTGTGATGTGCGATGAATATTCGTTCTGTGCGTGACGGTGTCGCTGTTATTAAATTATTTCAGTCAGTCAGAGTAATGTCGTTTTTGCAAGTAGTATCGAGCTAGTTAGCTCATGACTTCTATATGATTGAGATGACAGTTGAATAATTTGTATGTGATTGTATAGGGAGCATCATTTAGCGAAGCGAAGATGTTAAATTGTGATCAGGGAGGCTGAGTTGGAATTAGTTCCTTCCGTGAAAGTAGATGTATTTGATTTATCTAATTCATATGCTTTAAGACAGGTGATCTGTGTTGTAGTTATGGGTGTTATGTAGGATGAGGCATACGGTGGATATTTCGGATAGGATGAGCGGTACCAATGGTGTGTAAGGTTGGGTGAGGTGAATGTAGCATGCGATTCCAGAAGGAGCGACACTGAAATTCAATAACATCGGCGAGCATTGGAAGTGACAGATCGTGGAGTTGCATTATCCTGGTGTCTCTGGTATGTCCGGTGATTATCCTGGCTGCTCTATTTTGCACTCGTTGAAGTTGTAGGTGATGGGATTTTGCTGCATGTTGCCATGCAGGAGCAGCATAAAGAAGGAGAGAGCGTATCATCATTTTGTATAAGTTGAGCTTGGCTAATAAGGTGAGTTCTCTGCTTCTAAATAACGGATAGAGGGCCAGAAGTCGAGAGACTGCTCTGCTAGCAACAGTTTTGAGATGATGTTGAAAAAGTAAGGTCCTATCCAGATCTACACCAAGATAACGTGCCTGTGAATTGTATTGGAGTTGAGTGCCAAAGAGTATGAGAGGCTGAAGATGGTTGGTATGACGCTTTGAAATGTGAACAACAGCTGTTTTGTCGGCATTTAATTTCATCCTCCATTTTGTAGTCCATTCCTCAATGGAAGTGAGATGACGTTGAGCGTATAGATGGGAGTAACGAAGGTTTCTTGAGGAGGCAAAAATGGCAGTGTCGTCAGCAAATGTGACTAATTTAGTATGGATGAGTAGGAATGTCTGATGTGTATAGGTTGAAAAGTAAAGGAGCCAATACCGATCCTTGTGGGACGCCAGCAGTGATTGGATGGATAGTTGATGAGTATCCTTGGTAATGAACATAGAAATTGCGATTTTGTAAGTATGATCGAAGGAGTATTGGTGATGGAAATCCATAATGCTGAGTTTGTAGATAAGACCACTATGCCACACTCTATCGAATGCTTTTGAGGTATGCAAAAATATTCCAATAGTATGACCACGGTTGTTAAATTGCAATGTTATCTCTTCAGCAACTCTCACAAGTTGGGCTGTAGTGTCATGATATGAGCGGAAGCCAAATTCGTGGTCAGGAAGTAAATTTCGAGCTTGTACGTGTTGAATGAGACGTGCATGTAGTAATTTTTCGAAGACTTTGCTTAATGTAGAAAGTAAGCTGATCGGTCTGTAATTTTGCGGGTAGAGTAAATCTTTGCCAGGTTTTGGAATGGTCACTACTTTCGCAAACTTCCATTGTGGTGGATAGTAGCTATGTTGCAGAATAGCATTAAATAATTTGGTAATCAAGACAACCAGTTTTCGTGGTAAGCGTTTTAAAGCTAAGGGAGAAATTTTATCAGGTCCTGATGCTCGACGATTATGTAGTTTCTTGAAAACAGCTCGCACTTCTCGTGGAGTGATGAGAGTAGTCGGATCGAATGGTTGATTGAAAGAGTGAATATTTAAGTAGCTGTGTACTGCATTTATTGTATCTTCGTCGTATGGTTCAGCATTTACCACAAATTGTGTTTCAAGGTGGTCTGCACAAGTGTAGTGCAGACACTACACGTGTGTGGTGTCTACGAGTGGTGTGGTGTCTACAAGTGTGTGGTGAAGTGTACACAAGACCATGAAATCCATGTAGAGGTCGATTTATGGTTTTAGGTGTCGTCTTAGTAAAAGATTTGGCTAACGTCCAAAATTCATGATTTGGTTCGATAAGAGTCTGAAGTTTCATGGACCAATTTTGTGCCGCAATGCGTTGAAGTCTTAATTTTATTCGCCGAGAAAGAAAGTTCAAAAGATTTCTGTACTGAGGGTGTCTGGTTGTCTGCCATTTTCGTCTCATCCATCTTTTTATTTCTATTAATGCATGTGTTCTTAGCTGCTGATAAGTGAGTTGCTGCGTGGTAAATGAATGATGACTGGAAGTGGTTGTAGCATGTAAAGCGGATTTAATAGTAGTTGTTATGATGTCAACTGCTTGTTGAATATCATGAGGTGAGTGCAAAGGAAGACTGGTGTCAGTGGTCCTAGCAACGAGTTGAGTATAGCGATCCCAGTCTGTAGTG
Organism: Lepisma saccharinum; assembly: GCA_022664845.1. NCBI lineage: Eukaryota > Metazoa > Arthropoda > Insecta > Zygentoma > Lepismatidae > Lepisma > Lepisma saccharinum. The sequence continues at coordinate 1,692 of JAGDQP010032384.1, read as the reverse complement.
TAGACTGGTGGTAACTGTCGATTTACAATCGAATGGAGCTGATAAATATCCATAACAACAGGAATGTGGTCAGAGTCCAGAGCGGAAATGGCATGTGGGCCATCTGTAACTGCAATGCCTTTGATGAGATCCATGTCTAAAACATCCGGCCTCCCCCCATTTTGGGGGAAATAAGTCGGTTCTGTGCTTGCTATAGGAGTAACTGTTAATCTTGGTAATGTATGGTAGAGTTTTTTGCCACCTGCATTTGCATTGCGAGAGTTCCAGTTGGAGTGTTTTGAGTTTTAATCACCAGCAATGCAAATGCGAGGTCCAAGTTCACTCAAACGGCGTATGTCATCAATGTTTAATGGTACTGCAGGTGGTTTGTAGGCAGCTATGAAGAAAATATCAGAGTCAGGTGTATGGAGCTTGATACCGGTAGCTTCTATAGATTGCAATGCAGGAAGGGTAAGATGTTCTATTGATAAATGATTTTTGCAAATAACAGCTGTGCCACCTTTAAGGCCAGGACGATCAGTGCGGATGATGGTATAATTTCGTATTCTCCAGTGTTGATGAGGTTCAAGATGATTAATTTTGATAATCCTTGTTCCACACGAGTGAGAATTTTCATGATATTTAAACCTTGAAAAAGTGTTTTCAGTTGATTATAAATTGTCTGAATAGTTGTGCCAAGTGTGGATATAGTTGATAAGGATAGACCAGTTGCGTCCAGAGACGTTGTAGATTTCTGATCAGAATTTTCTGGAGGAGTTTGTTGATTTTTTATCTTAGTCTTAGCAGATTGTTTCTGAGTAGTAGAGGAGCTGTTGTTGTTTTTAGAAGTTGGAGGCTTGTCATTATCTTTAGAAGTATCTTGTTTTGGAGGTACTTTAGCACTAACGGAGACAGTGTTTGTTTTTGTACTGAGGTTTGAAGATGTTGCTGTTTCAATAGTAGTTGTTTTTTTTACGTTGAGAACGACGTTGTTCTTTGACAAGTTTAAACAAATCACAGCCTCTGTAGATGGCAGGGTGTTTTCCGCCACAATTTGCGCAATGAGCACGAGTGTCCGGTGATTTTTGACATTCAGTAGTTATATGCGGTCCTCCACATTTCACACATATAGGGTCACAGAAGCAAATTGTCTTAAAGTGACCAAGTCGCTGGCATGAATAGCATTGTAAAATGTCAGGAGGACGATAAGGTTATACTAGAACACGATACCTCAGTAGATAGTTTAGGCTATAAATTTCAGGATTATCAATGCTTTTAGGCAAGGAGACTAGAAACAACTGATACGGGATGCGTTCCTTTGTTTCCTTATCCTTTCCAAACATTTGAGTAACTGCTGTTGCTGGGAAACCTTGTTCTTGCAGATCAAGTAATATATCCTCTGTAGGTGTATCGATGGGCAATTTGCGAAGAACTACCTTGTGTGAATATTTAAAGTGCTCCCATAAAAACGTGATATTTTATAAGCAGAAGCAATAGCACAATTTTAAACTAAAAGTCTGTTTGAGCCTTGTTCAGATTTTAATATTTTTCCGTCAGACACCAGTTTGACATTCTTTACACCTCTTATGTTGTTCTTTATGCTTGTTGATTAATATAATGTCGGGAAATCAATTTCTATTTGCAATTCTGATATTTTTTAGAAGCGTCCAGCAATTATTATCGTAACTATGAATAGTACTGAATAATATTTGA
>JAGDQP010032383.1:0-20160 GCA_022664845.1 Lepisma saccharinum | reverse complement strand
TAAAAATAAGATCCAATTTAATTAGAAGTACATATTTAATGAATATAATGCTTAAGAAATACAAACTTCTGGTGGCATACAATATACAGTTAAAAAAAACTATATCAATGAAATGCTTTGCTTTGTCTTTTAGTTTTCATTTTTGTTACATTGTTTCTGTTGTCCAAGTTAAGTCTTACATTTTGAACACTTTTGGAGAACACCCGGAGCCAGAATACATTTGGAGGAGCCCAGGACACCACATTGGGCCGTAACACCCTGAAATTGTAATTGATCCGCGTATCAGTTGGCACGTAATTGAAAACGATTAGAATATTTTATGCTTTAAATTGTAAGTGAAGAACAAAATGAATTCCCCGCCGGATGTGAATTCGGTAGCCTTGACTAGCACGACGTATTAAAATATTTTTTTTACTGGGGCTTTTCCAGGAGCGATCCAAGGCAAAATGTTCACCCGGGCAAAGAGACTTTTTGCCCCTTTCCTAGTTCTAGTCTATAGTTTACATTTTATTAGAGATTTTAATAATTTAAAAACCCTTTTTCAAAAAGAGTTTGGGGTGGGCACTAATGCGATTCTGAGTTGCAATATAGTCTCAAGCAGCCGTTATGGTCTGCGCGAAGTTGCTGCCATCCAGCTCTGAACATACAACACGCACCCTAGTGCTACGAAATTCCCTTTTCTCCCTAGTGGAAAAAGAAGTTGATGCAACTGTACAGAAAAAGTACAAAACACTTTCTATTTTTTTTAGGTTCCTTCCACCCTGACGGCGGCATCCCAGGCAACCGCCCGGGACTGATGTGGTGATTCGAGTTAAGAATGGCCAGTAAATATGTAGTCGAAAGATGAAGCGCAAAAAAATCCGTTAAGACCCATAAAAAGCTTTAAAAAAGACCAATAAGCAAAAAAAAACGACGAAAAGGGCAAAAAAGGACAAATAAAACCCACCATTTTCTGGCCTACAATGACCCGAAATGAACATATATTATATTAAGCCTCGTCTTTGGGCATTCGTAAAGAAAAGGATTTTTCCTCAACTTCCGGGTCCTACTGATTATATACTTATTATACATTTTTATATCTCTTCCCTTCCTAGATGTGTTAATCACCATGTAATCCAGACTTTGTAGCAGGATCTCCAAATGTATTATATTTATGTGCAATTAACCTTCGTTTAAATATTAATCTACACATTTATATATTTTGTCTTTAATAACAGTTCTCTTATCATCCATTGCGAATGAAATTCGCAAAGACAAATGCACAACTGTGAATAACTGTCATTTAGTTTGCACTGAGTCCATCTACCTTCCTTCTAAGAAACGAGAGAAGTAACTATTATAGAATGAGCAGCCCAAAGGTTAAATAACACATTACAAGAGCTGCAGTACATCGCACTAAGACTACGTTAACCCTAGTATTAGCAAGATATTTTGGGGTCGCATTAATTACCAGGTCGGGGAGGCCCCTGAGGTCCACAAGGAAAATTTAATTATTTCTCACGGAAACTATTTTATACTGTCTGATATGAACTTTGATTGTCTAAGACATTACATAGTATTCTTCTATATTATTACGTTGTTTCTAAGTACAGTGTTGCCAACTATATCTTTATAATTGTGTACGTGACAATTTTTTATTTATGTTAGTTACTATGATATATTTCTTTTACTTGCTTTTATATGTATAAAAAACATTCAGTCATTTCACATCACATTTCAAAACACAACATTTAAAATATTCTGTGAATAGCCCTTACTACTGCCAGGTGCGGGGCTCCGAGGCCCACAACGCATTATTTAATTATAATTGGATCAAGATAAACATTAAATAAAAAAGTAAGTACATTGTATAACCAATGGGTTGAAACATGACAATATAAAATTTTATCACATTTTTGCAGAATTGAAAATATTAGAAAAATATTTAAAAAATGTGGGCCTCGGAGCCCCCTGCCCCCCGGTAATGCTAGCGTTAACCATGCAAATGGTTAAATGTATATTTTCCTTGATATATTACCCGTTTTAAAATGATAATTTCAATCATTATTCATCAAATTGTGCTAATGAATTTCTCCCATAGGTTACGTCTTACTTTTAACACATCTAAAATTAATTAATCTAAAATAAATTTAGTTAAAAGCTTACCTGAACTAAATTAAACTGCTTGTCTCGATAATCCATATTCAACCTAGGCCTGGCAGGCGGCTTTCGTTGAAAGACCGTGTCAGTATAACGATTCGTATCGACATTTTCTCAGGCTTTCGAGGTCCCACCCAGTCCGCTACTTCCTTATTCAAGACCATCTTTAGTTAGCGTCACCATACAGAGTCAACACCGATACTAGGACTGCACTTGGGATCAGTTCTCATTTGAAAGCAAAAGAAAGCACTTGGTTACAAAGGGAGCTTATGTCTTACGTAGGTTATGTTTACCACTTTTGTCCCCCCTCTGAAGCTTTCCTTTCTTTAGTTCCTCCCTTTCGAATTGAAAGGTCAGAGGAAAAAACGATGAAACTCCACTTGGACTCTTTGGCTTCGAGTCCCATTGAAACACATTAAATTATTTAAATATTCTTTTAATGTGAGCAGTAATTGTTCTAGGTACAATGTCACGTGTATTGAACCATTGTAATACACCTTGTGAACTAACAGATAGGACCACCAGTTCGAAATTGACCAAAAATGGAGTTTCTTCGTTTCCCCTCCTTACCCTTTAATTATTACTTTGAACATATACTGTAAAAAGTGTACAATCCTTGTAATTGATCTAGCTTTTAAGCAGTTGCATTTCTTCTGTGCCCTTTATATATGCAAAGATGTGGTCAAATAGGTCTTTTACCAGTGGCGGCTCTTCAGGTGAAATTGGTGAAGTTAAGATTCACTTATTAATTTGATATGCATTAACTAAAAAAGGCATTAATAAGTATTAATTGGACCAGAAAGTCAGTCAAGATCATCTGAGATCGGATAGTGGCATTATCATTATCTTGTCTAAGCCCAGAAACACAAGAATAAATGTTAATGAACAAAGATAGTATAGGAACGTGTTGATAGATGGACATTGTGGTAGTACTTTAACTATTATTTGTGCCACGAGCCGCCACTGCTTTTCTACAAGTAAAAATGCATTAATAGATGCTTCTGTTATCGTACTAAGCAATAAAAAATATGGTAGGTGCGGGGATAGAGCTCAAATTGAGCTACGGAGATTACATTAAATCGGTTAGTGATCTCGATAGATATTGCAGAAGTTCGATACGAAAGAGTGTACATCTTATTTTATCAGGACATAGTAAAGAAAACATGTACTGTACAACACATATGAAGAGTTCAGAAGCCAAGGGATAGAAGTGACACTGACTAATAAAAAAAAGTTTGATTCAACAATTAATCTTGAAAAAAGAAAATAGTCAACAAAATTTCCCTTTAGAAAGATACCTATTATCTATTAACATTTTCTTGTATAATAATGCCTTCAAAAACTCTTTTACTTAATACATTGTATAGTTATTAAAATTAATCCAATCTTCTTTATATTTATTTACTTTCTAATTTTCTCAATGTCATCGTTTTTTCGTTATCTTTTACACATTTCTTGTAATTCTTTCCAATTCTCATTTCAGTTCTTGTTAAAATGTCCCCATTATTCATTATTTTCTGGTGTCGCATTCTTAACTTCGATCTCTATCGTAATCCCTTGTATTTTCCCGTTTGTTTTCATTATTTTTCATTTATTCCCCTTAAATTTTAATCCTATTGTTCTAGTTTTCTCTCTCATTTCATTTTCCCTGATAACTTTAATAAAAAAGAGACTTCGAACGGACAACTATGGATCAAAGGTTTAGTTCATTAGTAACAGCTCTCGAGCTATTAATATTTTCAATGAACTATATTAAAAGATCCCTCTTACGTCACATAATATCCTTTAACAAGGAGATCTTTGGCTCCTAAAACCGTTGTAGAACTTCAAAAGTATCTGCATTGCGAGACAAGGGAATTCCTGGTAATATCCCTCCTCTCAAAGATTATATTTTGATGGGCTGAAAGTTAGACCCCTTCCTCTCTTACATTAAGCTACAAAAAAACAGTGACCTATTTATATTTTGAAACGAATTTTATTCATCTTAAATAAATTTTCTTCACTTTTTGCGTGCTTTCTCTACTCGTGTTCGTTATTTGATCACCTGTTGAACAAACTTGATAACTTTTTTTTCACTCACGATAATCACTGAGAGGGCTTTTTGTAGTCTCGGAGAAATGTTAGCGAAAGTATTGGTGATAGCCTAATACTCATAGTAAAACTTAGTATCAAAAAGCACGACACTCTCACAATATACACTGTTAAAAAAAATTTCTCACACATTCCTGCAGAAAGTTAAGCTGCCTGCAAATTTCCTGTAACTAGGATAATAAAAAGGAGACACCTTTGTAGGTTTCAGGAAAAGAAAAACAATTGAAGACTCAAGCGAGACTTCTTTTTAATTATACTTATCTGAATTTACGTATCTCCATAATTTATTGGCATGTATCTCATATGATACAGGTTATCAACTTAATATACAGCTTGAATATAGTTTGCGTACAACTTAGCTTTTTTAACGTCCGTTATACAAATATTATTATATTTGATCTTTAGCTAGTTCATATATAATTCTTCATTAGATATTTCTGTTTCATCCATAGTAAGTGTACAGTATGACAGATTAACCACTTTATTATGGGTTGTTTTGGACGCGGAAACACTCGGAAAGCTGGCCGATATATTATTTGTTCAAAAGAATATTTCTTTATATTGCTTTACGTCACGTTCAAATAACTTTTTCTTTGTCAAGTAGAGATCGCAATCCCCATTCACTTAGAATATTTTTTTATTTCTGTTAAAATACGTGATTAAAATGACGACAGCAAATACTTGATCAGAATTGCATGTTTGATTACGGCAAGAAACCGTTTTTTCTCTCTCTCTCTGTGCAAGTGCGAAAATCACACTGGAAGGGGGAACGAGAACCTCCAACCATGCAAAAACAAATCTCTCCCTGTTTTTGACCAACACCATTTAGACACATTGGAAACATTGCAAATACTTACATATATCTTAAACTTTACCAGATATATCAAACAACTGTTTCCATTTTTTTTTACATTGTAGTCAAGAAACTCTGTGTGTGGAAATGAGTGATCCTGACTTTATTTATCAAATTATTTTGTGAGCAAAATGTGTTCAATAAATGTTTAATAATTCTTAAAGACTAAGTATGCTCTGTACTCACAAGATGTAAAATGTTTTATCGAAATCGGTGCATCATCTCAAGACTTATGCCCGAACAAACATAGAAACTAATTTTCTCTCTCGTTTTACCGTTTTTCGAATTATCTTATATAGATACTGTACCAGGACTATTGTCGTAATGTCCCCTGCAAGTTTGATCAAAATCGGTACGCCTTTTCGAAAGTTATGCCTCTGCAGATCCCCCCAAATAACATTTCTACACATTAACATTAGTATCTTTTTTTTAATCGGTTAAGAAAGTAAAATATTTGTACTTAGAGATTCAGTGGTCTATAGTGATTACGCGCACGGATTTTCAAAGAACATTGGGGAGAGAACCAAGTTCGAATCCTCCTGCCGACTGAACTGATATTTTAAAGGTTTTTTTTCCTTAGTTTCACCAGGCGAATGCCAGAATCGTAGCTAAAATAAGTCCCTGACCGCTATCTTTTCAGTACTTATCCCCAGAACAGTAGTCTCCAAAGGACATCATCCCTTAAGCATGTAACGAGCGTTAACCACGACTGCTTACCTACCGCATAGCAAATGATTAACATTTTGGAAAACAAACTCAGTTAAATGTTGAACGTGGATTGCTATGCAGTATATTTATCAAATACTGCTCTCTCGCGTAGAACTGATGGAGGTATTTAATAGTAAATGCAAGTGAATGAGTAAATATATGTCCTCTGGATTTGTTAAACAACCCCTTCATTTCGTCTTCTTGCTCATCATATTTATTTGTAATAATATACATTTGTCTGACGCTTTCATAAGCTTTTGTTTTCGAAAAGGCAATTCTCACAAGCTAGATAATTACCTATTATTTCATAGAATTTAATTACATTTGTTAAGGGTAATATTAAACCTGTGCCCTTTACTGTTTAAATAATTATAAATTTAAAATGTGGATGTAGAATATAAAATAACTAGCTGATATACCGCCCATTGGTTTGGGGGGCAATAAAATATGTCGACTAAACTTGGGCTTTAATGTCATCGGGTCTGCCACCAATTAGCTTAGCGACCCCGAAAACTACGGATTCGACACGAGTATTGGTCATTTTCGACATTTTATTTTTAACCCCTTATCGCATCTCATGCCGATAGGGGCTGGACTTGAGATTGAATGATATCGAGAGTGTCACTATTCGTCTCAACGACCCCGAAACTTATGAATTCGACGCTAATATCGGTCGTTTTCGATTATTTTTACGTGTCACCTCTTTCTCACCCCTAAAAGTGCTAGGGGTGTCTTACCCCTACAGTATTTCCTTCCAGGTTGTAAGTGATATGTGAAGCAAATTTGGTTGAAATTGCTCCAGGAGTTCCAAAGTTATGCTGCAACATACATACATTTTTAGGTATATATCAATGTACGCAAAATACTAGCAAATTTCTTTGTAATGTATCCAAGGGTCAATTCTCCCTAAAGTTAGCGAAATTCTGATTTTACGTACAACTTTAAAACAACAAAACCGTAGACATTTTTGTGAAAATTTTAAAATAAAAATAAAGGGGGTTAGAGTTACAGTGGTCCAACGTACTTTTCACATAGACTACGGAAACATAATACAAAGTTACAAAAAATCAGTTTTCATATCTTGTTTTGTTGATCATTGGGAATGAGAACTATTTATTATTGTTGGATAAAATATTTTGAAAATGAAACTGTCTAATCTTGTTTCATGGTTATCAATTTTCATGTAAAACTGTATTGGGCCATTGTTGAGCCTAATCTTTTATTAATTTGTTGACTTTTCGTTGGAATTTTTGTGATAATTGCAGTTTTCGCTTTGTAGTGTTATAAGGAATCCCATAATATATACCACAACGAAACGTAAAGAGTTAAAACCATGCCTTTGGTATAAAATTCTTACGAAAATAGGGAATAATTTGTTGGTCTATGATAAGTGCAAAACATCAAAATTAATTGGCAGCACACAGCTGCAACACCTTACATTTTGGGTAGAGAATTCACCTAGGGTAACTTCTCACATATTCGAAGGAAATAGTGTTGCAATAATAAAATCAATACAAAATGGAAAGTTTTCGACTTTTTAAATTGAAGAAGTGATGTGATAGTGTTCAATCAAGCTATTTTTACTCAACTATTATTCAGCCAAGATTATTATCGATTCTTAACAGTATTCACTCAAAAACTTTACTCAAGTATGTTTTTACCTGTAACCAAAGAGTTTCAACGACAAAGATATAGAGAAAATCGTGACAATTTTTAGTTTAAATATTTTTGCAACACAAAAGGCTTCTTGGACCGCGGTGGCCTAATGGTAGAACGCTCACCTTTGTTGCTTGGAGTCATCGGTTCGATCCCTGTTCATGCCATGTGGGCTTTGTGGTGGACAAGCACCATATACGTGGGTTTTCTCGGGGTTCTCCTGCTTCTTCCCACTGTCTTCATTCTACCAATTCATTCATCATCATCCATTCGGCCTGAACCAAAAGTTGCCTAAACGCCATACAAATGAAATGAAATTAAAAACGAAATGCTTCTAATTGCCGTCAGTAACGTTGCTAGAATTTCCATTCAGCCAGTTGCTTAGTTTTTCTTTTTCCAAGAAAGTGGCTGAAGATATTTGAAGGAACAACTCCCATGAGTGTCACCTATGCTTAAGATGTAAATTTAGTCTGACGTATTTCTACCTCCATGGCCTCCTCATTACTTTGGATGAGTACCGTAATCTTTGTTTTCCTCTAAGAATAAAAATCATTAACACACCATTTGGCGCTGGATGGTGAGGAACAATGCGTTGTCCAGAGAGTTATTTAAACGCGTTTCATTACGCACCTACTACTTGATTCAGCAAAATGAATTACTAAAATAATGACGTCACATTAGAGTAGAATTATTGCGTGAATTGTACCGTTCTTGCATGTGGTAATAACTACAAACATTTCTGAACTTAGTGAATCTGCAGTAAAGTAATTATATTTTGCTTACAAGCTCACTCTTTCTCTCACCAGTAACCCAAGAAATGGACTATTATCAGATGATCTGCTGGAACTGAAGGTGATTAACTGGAAAGCAGTTGAACACGTTTCTGTCAAGAACAGAGAACTTGCATCATCAAAGACTGTACACAAGGTACATAAAAATAAATTTAAAAGAAATGAACTGATTTAAAATAAAACAGGACATTTGAAAGAAATGAACTGCGAGTATTTTAAAATAATATACTAAAAACATAATTAGAAGAAATGAACTATTTTAAAATATTAAACTAAAAACATAAAAGAAAATGAACGTAATAGTCAAATAAACTTTTTTTTAATAAAGGTTGTCCGGAAATAAATGAGCATTTTTCGTACCTCATACAGCCACTTGTCATCACACATCACAATACGATGGAGTATGAGCAGGGAGCTCATTGTGATGACGAATCACATGTCATTTCAAGCCCACCGTCTCATATTCCGTCTTCGTAATATAACATATTGTAATCGTTAAGTTCCAATGACCGAGTTAATTATACTTAAATTTCAAAACTTACAATCAAAAAGTATTATGTCTCAGTTTTGCGATATGTATCTCAAAGAGAGTATGCAATGAATGAAATTCTTTAATTGCAAAATTATTTGCCAATTAGTTTCCTTGAATTTTGATGCACAAATGACGCTCTTCTATTTGTATTCTGCGAACTGTCATACACCTTTTAAATATTTCATTAAGAATTCTGACGTCCGCCATATTGATGATGTCATAACCCCTGAACCCTCAACAGAATTCTTTGAGACTTTTTGTGAGGAACACAGAAGAAATACAATAGTACTACATATTCCAAGAAGTTTCGTTTCATTTCTTTTTGAATGACCAGGTTTATATCTAATTTTACTGCAGTATAAACTTGACAACTCTTAGATAGATTACGGCCTATATAGAAATTTTTAATTTCCATCGGATATACAGGAATTGTAATTTGAAATATAGCATTTTCAAATAATATGCAAGGCACTTTAAAAAGATCGTCTTTTTATCAAGTATATCTCCTTTCTAACATTTTTTGCTAAGTTAGCTAATAGCTGGTCGTTTATACAGATATTATGGGCCCCTTTTACTTCTCTTGCTTCCGAAACGCATTGCGAAAAGCAATATGAAGGGGCAAGTAATGTACAGCCATCTAGCCACCAGAAATAGTGCTCAATTAGTTGTTTTTTTCTTTTTAAACGCTAATTTGGTAACTTTGATTAATCTGTGTTATGACAATATACTAATTCCATAACGAATCTTTCCGTTCACACATTGTTTACATTTATGGATTTTAGGCATGGAAGGTTGTTGTGCATTGGTTACGGGCGACCTTAAAAGAGTTCGGACTTCCAGCTCGTAATATCAGCGGATGAAGTCCCAGACAAATCACTCTTCTGGGAGCACGACTTCTCTGGATTTGGCTCAGAGAAAGAATAAGATAACTCTTAAATCCACAGAAGACACAAATAAATAATATTAATCATCAAATAACCAGCTTACAATGCCTGTCGAGCGCCAGCCAAATCTACTACAAATTTGATATTCAAATTAGCCCCCAGCTCCCGACTGATATACAACCCGCACGACACATCACAAGGAATACCTAACAGGAGCCAGCCAGATAGATACCTGCTTCGCAGATACATAAATTACGGTTCGTCTGCGGTGAAGTAGGATACGAACTTAACAGAGCTGTAAATAACATAAATCAAACAATGCTGCTCAAATTAGAATCAATTTGCTTTAATATTGTGAGGTTTTGGGATCAAGCTCTTTTTGTGAATGATACTCAAGTTTTTTTCTGAGAGAGACTAAATAACACTTTATTTTCTGAAACTTTGCTTGCTCTAATTTTTTTGTTCAAATTCGTCTAATGAAGATTCTTGAGTGCCTCAATAAGTCTTGTTTTTTTATCAAATCCACCCAAACACCATACCGAATCCCCCAACCATGCGTAGAGCGGGAAGATCTACGAGGATAATCGTCTATCCAAGACTCTTGGCAAAAATGAGAACGGCAATAGTTTTCAGAATTTCCTCTAAAGGAGCGTCAGTAATGAACTCTCTTCGCGTACCTATGAATATAAATATAGTGTTTTGATCAAATCTGTCTGTTCCCCTTCGGCCTGGTTGTGAACCTGGACTCACTTCGTTGAACGCACAGGTTTGAGGCGAGCACTCTCAAACTTCAACAAATGTCCAATCCGACAGCTTCCCTAGCTATTTCTCTCATTTAAAAAAAACAACAAATCTTTACATCAAATTCACAAAAAACTCAAATCTGGTTCGTAATATGCGTCTATATACTTAATATGTCCTCTAATATCCTCTCAGGCTCCTACATATGGGATGGATTGGAGTGAAATTTATTTAATTTAACTTATTCCCAAGCAAAGGTCGTCGATTCGGTAAGAATTGACTTTAACAAAGGACTCAGGGACTCAAGAGGCAGCAGTAGCCTCCCTTCCTAATTCTCCGAAATTTAATTCCCAACCTTAAAAAAACGTCCACAGAGAGACTGATCAATAGATTTCAGAGAAATCCCCTTGCGCTGGACACATTCATATCTCATTCCCTTTCTTGGGGGAAGGGGGCATGGAGTGTAAATTACTAAATTTAAAGTTATTCCCCAACAAAGTAGTCGATCGGTAAGAATCGACTGTAGCAAAAGTATTCAGGGACTCGAGAGGCGGCAGAAACTTCCCTTCCTAATATTCCCAAATTTACTTCCCCACAAATTTAAAATCTGGCAGAATCCCGGGTCGGTCGCGGCAGCAAAACTTAGCATGTCCCAACAAATAAATCAAGAAATTACTGAATTCCTGTATTCGCATCAAATTATTATCCGGACATCATAAAAATTTGAAATCGGATCAAACGGAAATCGAACCCAAAGCCCTCCAAAATCTTAGCAGTAATGTTCATATTATACCTCTACTGCATGTATGCCGTATTCTCTATCTCCGACAATCTCCATCACGGCTGCTCACTGGTCTCGAGCGACGGCCCCTGGTGCTGCTCGTCCGAAGACTAAGTTAACTCTGAAAACTGCGACCCCCTCCACAACCGATTTAAAGTGTATATAGTTCCCTGACGCAAAAGCCCACTGGCCTGCTGGCTATCATAGGAGTGGATACAAAGGTAGCTCAGCCAACAACAAAAACTGGGTTTAAAAAAATAGCTATTCACTCCCTCAGACGTTTTGTACCGTGAAAAAATAAAGAAAAAATATAAAGAATCTGGCTGAGGAGAAATCGCTGGCTCTCTGCTCTTTCGACTTTCTCCTGGTTCAGCTGAAAAGATACTTTGAGAAATACATACAAATATTCAAATGATTACAAAACTGAGTACATAAGAATTAGAATATAGAATAACAAAACATTAAGATGATTAAATATCTAAATATATCCCGGCCGGGCTTTTTAAAATACCATTTACCTTAATAGCATATATACATACAATATTATTAGTAATAATTTTTTACAAATTAAATGAATAACTACATATATATAATTAATATACACATTTGTTAATAGGAAAGGGAGTTGTGGTACACAATGCCACAATAAGGTATACTTTTCAACTGGCACAGTTTTTTTGATGAAACTAAGGTTCAATCTTACGAAAAGAAACATATAAAAAGCTATCAAAGATTTGTTATAATTACCGGTATTTACTTCCTGATGATAAAGACACAATGAAACCGTTTAAACAAACTCGGTAATATTACGTTCTCCTGTTAACAGATGTCTTCTATATACACTAGTCTTACTTTATAAGTATTGTTAGGAGCAAATGAAATATTAAGGACATTGGGTTTCTCATTTCTAACAAGGAGATCATAATCGAAGCCTACCCTCATTTTTTTTCTAGGTGAATCTACGTCTTATGAAAAGGTAATATACAAAAAAAATTAGCTACGCATTATAACTGCAAGGTACCGAGACTTCTCCTTCACTTTCGTCCTGGAATGCAACACTGCCAAGATGTAGCGTCTACTTACACATCGCAGCACTCATCGCCAGGGATGTATTTAGGGGGCGTAGATCTCTGAAACTCATTTTTGTTTGTAAATAGGCAAAATTATATGGATTAAAAAAAAAAAATCTGTTTTAATTTCGGAGATCCAGACCCCATAAATATGTCTCTGGTGAAACGTGCTCCTGTGTGGAAAGTGACGTTACAACTCGGTAATGTTTCGTTCCAGGAAGACAGTGAAGGAGAAGCTATTGATTGAATCATGAAAAATACACTTTCTGAACAATTCGACCAATATTCCAACCTATATCTTGAAATATCTTTAGTTTTGAAATGGATTAAAAACGGTATTTGCCATCCATAATAATGCAAACATTCCTAATGTAAAAGCTTTGGAGGATCTCAGTAAAATTTTCAAGGTCTCTTTTTACGGAAGGCTCACACTATCAATATTGACTCATCTATCAGAAGGAATTTGGTTTCCATGGTTATTGGTTTCACTGCTGAGTGTAAATACAACACAGTCACCCCAGCTTAGTGATGGATGCTCGTACGGGCTCCTGAGAGTTCTTATGCGAGAAAGAGAGAAGAGTTTCTTATCCAGGCCGGGCTGTTGTCAAGCAGTTGACACATGATATATTCTCTCTACCGCTCTTGAATAAAGTGTGCGATACGTGTTATCTGAGAGGTAGCTGAAGAATATTTAAGTTCTGCAATGTGGAAGGTTTTCTACCAAACTTTTGGGTGTGTCATTTGAAATTATTCAATCATATATCACGATGCGCTGAACAGTGATGTTATCGGTGAACACCATTCATTTTCGTCTCAAATTCCTACTTAAAAGTTGTCAACAAAAAAATAAACACTTTATACAAACATTTTGGGTATAACCCCTCGGCTGCGGGACTATAACGACGTCTTCTGAACAACATGGGGCAGTGATTGGGTGCTTGTCTATCTTCAATCCTTCTGTCGTAGATGAAAACGACCAGTGTCAGCGATTAACGCTCGCAGCCACCAATATAAGGTTTGTTCGGGTGGTCTGCTCGGTGTTGCAGTTTCTGCAGTGGAAGTGTAAGTTAGTACTGAACTGTTTACATGAAATGTGACGTTGCAGTGTCTACTCGTACAATATCCGTGGAGTTCTCGCCCGAACAGGCTGGTGATTCCTTCTGCAGCACATAACGCCATCTGTAATATCTTCTCTTATACATACACAGAGAACGCAGCACGACTGTCAACTGTCTGCACCCACCTACACTCGCTCCTCAGACGCACATCTTGTTCCTTGGAATATTTATGTTTCTTGCAGAATACGAGATGCCAAGAAGCAAAATAGGAAATAAAAGACCACCGATTGACCCAGATGCAACTGAAAATGCAATTAAAGCAGAACCTGGAAAATATATTTTGCTCCATGAAGCATGTATTGTACGTACGCTTAAAAACAAATCTTCTAAGTTATATTTTATAACAGCTTCTGTGACAGACCTGCATATTATTTTCGTACAAGTGGAAATAATCATGTGCCAAGAACCCAACACTGATAATTAGCAATTTTCACCTTCTCCTGTCACCTTCAAACTTGCTCCCTACATTAGCTTTTCCCGAAGAAGTACAGCCTTACTCAAAACCAGTGCTATCACAAAGAGAGGAAGAAAACTGGTAAAAGTATAATAGCTCCCGGAAAGGATGAATTGAAGAAAGATAAAGAACTTAGAGTACCCGAAAATATAACCAGAACAGAAATCAACAACTAAACGCATTTATTAGACCTATTGACGAATTATTAAATGTTTAAAACTATTTTTAATAATGTCGTTAGTTGTTTTATAAGTTCTTTCATAATTATATGAAAATTGTTTTTTTTTTTTCTCATAAAGTATAAATCACTTTTGAACTTCACAAACAGCCAACTTGAATTAATAAAATATTTTCCAAAATATGTTTTTGTGAGTTATTTCATTGATTTGCTCTATTATACGCGCGAGTTTCAAGGTACAAAACCGGTGTTCTGTTCCGAGGTAGAAGAGGCTGCGTTCCGAGGTACATTAGCATTTGTATCATGGAGCATTTTGCTGGGAATTGAAATCAAGCAGACGCCAAATACTGAAGTAATTTAAGGTTAATGTAAAGCCAAGATCTCCATCAAAAGATGGCAGCACTGTTTCCGTATATGTCTAATGTATTTTTATCGTTGCACGAAATTTCAATGTTGTTCCTACAAATTGAAACCTAGAGAGTTCAAACTCTCAGGGAAGAAAGTTCGTTACCAATTCAAGAGTTCTATCCGTGCCTATTTTTAATTTTCTTTCTTGTTCATTGTTGAAAGATCTTCAATATTATATATTTTGATATCCATAACAACAATGAAGCTCTTTCAACAATGAAGAAAAAACGAAATTTTTTTTTTTTTTTTGAATTTTGAAATTTCGTGCAACGATAAAAATACATTAGACATATATGGAGATAGTGCTGTCATCTTTTTTTGGTGATCTTGACTTACATTAACTTTAAATCAAAAAGCTTCAAAGCTCAAGAGCAAAGACATGGAATTGAAAAGAATAAATGTCCCTAAAACTATAATGTGAAAAATGTAAAACGTGTTCCATGATACGTACAACAGTTTTCCCTGCCTGTTTTGACCTTAGAAAATAAGTTTGAAACAACACAACACTATGACACACACTTGTCACCAACCAGTCAGTCATTATGTCACGCAGATGTCTGAGGTGATTTTTTCTTAGGCTAACGTTGGAATTGGAGGTTAATACTTAAATATTTTTTAATGTTTTGAGTTATACGTCAGTATACTAATAATTTTTCAAACAGAATTTGTTAATGTGCCCTTAATTTTGCACTAGAACTAGCTGATTTGCAAGCCCGTTGGTGCGGGGTGAATAAAATATGTTCATAACAGTAAATCATCGTGACTGTCACCAATACTCGCTTCCCCGTGGCGGGATGCGCTCCCAGCTTAGGGAGTCTTGATGGGCTTTGCCCCCTTTATCGTAACCAGACTTTCTGGGGGCCTGTGTCCCCATGGTACAGATCTGCCCCCCATACTCCCCCATGGAACTGAGCGCCCATAGGGGAGTTTTGCCTCATTTATTGTAACCTACTCGTGATGGTACACCTTCATACCAAATTTCGTTTCTCTAGTTTCAGTGGTTTGGAAAATGCGTTTTTGGGCGGCCATTTTGGATTAAGATGGTGACTTTTTTTAAGTGGTGATCTACTCGTGATGGTACACTTTCATTCCAACTTTCATTTTTTGTTAGCTCGAACGATGTGGAAAATAGCTCTTGGGCAGCCATTTTGAATCCAAAATGGTGACTGGTGTGATATCTTCCCACACGGGTCCATTATCTGATCATGTGCGAAAAATCATTCGAATCGATCAAGCCGTTTTGTCGTCATGAAAAATTCAACATAGGCACATTCATTTTTATATGTTTATACCCGTAGATTAATAGCCGGAGGAAACTATATATTTGTTTTTGTTTAATAATTGAATGCTATCAAGAATATTTTGTAGGTCCATAAGCCATTTATTTTTCAGAATAGAATTTGTATCATCTCTACCGTTCTTGTATACTTCACCCGCAAAAGACCTAAATCTAGTCTAGACTCAGAGAACCAGAAGGTCAGACCTCGAGAACCACCTAGAGTCCACGGACCACAATTTGCTAACCGCTGCGTTCAAGTATTGCACGGTCTCAACACGTTTTATCTTTCTTGTCTTTTCCTACAATTTAGTTTCAGCGACACAGAACTTAAAAGAAGCAATGACATTCTCTTCAGCAAACGTAGAGTAAAGTTTTCTTATTACATAATCTCTTCTCAGGTTTTCTCTTGACCCAGTCTCAGAGTTTCCAGCTTGCTTCCGTTTTTTTCTTCTTTTTCTTCTTTCAAAGTTTTTGTTTCACAAAGTTCATTCTGCGAATGCGCAAACAAACAAACAAAACTTTTAAAAAACTTTCCAGTCAGTATTTTCTTTTTTGTACCTTGTTCTTAACTTTACTCTCTTATTAGATAATCCACCATATACAGCAAACTTTGCACCTTCTTTTGACTTGTCAGCACAATAAACAAAAGAAAGAAAGAGAAAGAGGGAAAACAAAGTCCTGGTGATAAGTTAAATAAACCAAATTAGCCCTCTAGCTTTGTCAACACGACACACCGAGAAAAATCTCAAAGCTTTAAATCAACGAGTGAGTGTCTGTGTGTGTGTGCGTTTGTGTGAAATGCACAACATAAATAATGACTTTGCGACACTTTTCCCTCGCTCCCTAGAGACAAAATGACAAGATGAATCGTCTTAAATGTGTGTCGTGTGTTCACTGCCATATTTTTCATTTTATGTGTACATGTTATGTAATTTGTTCGGTAACTTGTATCTTTTGTTAAGTGTACAAAAGTACATTTCACCTCTACAACATTCTAAAGAGAATATAATTTGCTTTTTTACAAGCAACATTTATGAACACTTTAAAGAATCTCTTTGTATTCTTTTACAGAATTAAAAGTTTTATTGTGAGAAGAAACGGAAATTATATATACATCAAAGTGCACATGTGGAATTACATAGTGATGTTGCTGAAAACAGTGGCGTCCTGGGAATGTCTCTACGGAGCAGCAACTTCAAAATTTTAGCTAGAAACATGAGTTGAGTTTGCTTTCTTTAAAAGAAGAAAAGTTTTGAATAAATTTTGGAGGTACTTTTTGATATCTAGTACCGATTGGCAGATCAACATGGCAGGTCATTAATATTAATGTTGACCTATAAATTAGCGCTTGTAGCTGCTAAACGAAACGAGATATCAACAAGTGCTTCCTCTAAAGGTCGTTCAAAATTTTGTTCTTTTTTTCCCCCCTCCAAAGGGAGCAAAATCAAACACTATTTCTATTGAAAATTTTGGGATTGCTCCGTCCTTAGAGGTATTCCTGAGACGCCACTGTATTTTCTTTTTTTTAAATTTCACCGTTTGATTTTGTATACGCAATTTCGTCTTTCGTGTTAGTTTCGAACTTTTATTTTCTATATTCTTTCGAGTTACATCATCCGAAAACACGTAACATTAGCTGCCAAATGGTATGAGGTTTTCAAATGAGATTCTAATACAAGCTGTTCAAACTTTAGTGCTTGTTTCAAAGAGAGCAAAATTAGCCCTAGTTTCAATTCAAAATTTCCATTTAAAACAATCATTGTAGGACCCATTTCAATTAGGCTTTCGTAAAAATCACAACACCTTGATCGATCGATCATGATACATCGACGAAATCTCATCGGCTCTGAATCCTAGGGAATTGTCTATCCTCCGACTACCCTCTAAAATCCTCTCCCCAATCCTATCCCAGCCTGAGACTGAGATGCCTAAAAGCCATAAATAAAATTCAATTTCAGTCTTTCGTGCATGAAACTCTTCTTTCTAAATTATTATTTTTCTTCAAATTCTCAGAGCACACTTTTAAATGGGTGGCAAAACTATCTTCAAAGACGTCAGCGATTTGTACGTCTTTCTTGTTTACAATTATCCATGCGTAATCTTAAGAGGGGTCCCCCAGGGCAGAGTTCTCGGGCTATTCCGTTTTTGTTTATACCTAAATAAAATTCCTAATGTGTAAAAATATTGTAAGCGCCATCTATATGCAGACGATTTACATAATATATACGTCAAGTGATCCACGGGAGTTGATAGTGTCTAGTGTTGGGTCATTCCATTTAAAATGTTCCAATATTCGTTAAGTTGATTGCCCGACCATTTAAAATTTTTATAAATTTTTGTCTGGGATTGTTTAAAACCACAAATGTTTTTTACCTACTTCCCTTCTTTCGGCTGTGGTCTAGTGGTCGATTTAGGGGGAAACGCCGTTCCCCTAGTTCCCGGAAAATTGAATTTGTTACTGTTATCCATTTCGACAGAACCAACATAATAATGTGATAGGGATTATTTTTGGTCATACTGGTTGTATATGATGTTAATTGGCGATGCGATCCGAGGCAGAACTTACTGCTAACTCTGAACATATGCATACAACCTTTACTGCCAGCAGGATTGAGACGCTTCTGAATTTTGCGGAAGTAACAGGGCTAAGAGAATCCTTGCATTGGGGGTTGAAGACCAGAACCTCGGAGCCATCACAATTCGCATACACAGTTTGGGTTTTTATTATTTTGTAATCACTAGGGATCGTAGCCTGAATCCCTGTAAATCAATAGGCTTTGATCCCCTGAATCTTTAACTTGTACGTAGGGCCCAAAAAGTTTTACATTTGGACTGATATGTGTGACAGCTCATTGTGTAGCTCTTCAAGCTGGAAAGGACTTCAGGTTTCATGAATAGTTCTCAACTCCTCGTAGTTTGTAGTTGCTAGCCTTTATATGTTAGTTTTTTTTTGTAGCCTAAGTGCTTCCAGGAACTATATTTTTGATTCCAAAGTGTGGCGTTTGTTCACCTCTCTCAAAGGCCAACTATTATGTCGATTAATAGAGATAAATATTTATTTCGTATCTTTGTTATTTGGATCTTTTCGATTCTTTTTGAATTCATATTTGTGAGTATTATGTTCTCTTGAATGGACTTCGACGTTATGTATGTGTATTCACATTGGCTGAGTTTCCTTAAAGAAATATCATAAGAAGAGGAGGATTTGTTTTCTCCGTGCTTGTAATTAAAAATTTAGGCATTTTCCCTATCTTATTTGTTTTGTAGTGCATATTTTTTATTAAGATTTGGGTATTAAGCTGTCTCTTTAGCAGAATCTGTTTGTATGCGGCAGAAATACTGCGTTGCTATGTTTAGTTTCGAGTGTTTGAATCTTGATGTACACCACTAATGGTATACTTGCTTGGCAGTCACTCCCAAAGGGGCTTTATATATAAAGAAAGTGTATATTTAATATAAGTGGGTTTCTTGCAAAAGTTTGCTACTGCTCATTTTCATCTTCCCAAGAAATCTATTCGGTTTCATTTTATAATCTTTTCAGGTGCGCACTTGTGCTCTTGAACCAATGTGGTTTGCATTAGTTTGTGATTGCATTTTGTTTTGTTTTTTTACTTTGGACTCGGTTTGATGTTCATTAACTATGCACTTGTAGTATTTGAGTGCTTGTAATTAAACAGCAGCGTAGTCTACAGTAGTGGTTCATAATATGTGTTCTTTTCGTAATATGTAGTTTTTTCTGTAATAAGTTTGACATTGGTTATAGTGGGACCCCTCTTTTGACCTTTTTCAGAAGTTCAGTTTCGGGAAAGGAACAGACTTTGGTGTTTTTTATGCTCCAGGACACGAAAACCTAAGCGCAAAGTATCCTATACAGAGCGGTTTTGTTCTATTTTTTGTAATTGTTGTTCATTTGTCTTTTGTTTGTGGCATTGAAGTTTTCGGGAATATTCCACGAATAACCCATGAATTCTTAAGATTCAGTGGGTTGAATTGTACTTGTATCATTTTGTGCTAAGCATAACCACAGAAGTAGTATAGCAAGTGGTAAATCTGCTTTCTTTTCTTGTCTATTTATAGTGATTCGACTAAGCGGCAGATCCTTTCATGTTAGTTTATCCTTTTACGTTTACTATTTGTTTCACGAAGCAGAGTGAAAGCCTTTTTTTTTAATAAATATATTTTTAAAAATATTTGTTTTATAAGTATGTTTTTAAAACATATTTGTCTCGTTCTTGCCAGTGGCAAGCGTTTGTTACTGCGGCAATGAACTTGTGAGTTCCGTAAGTAAGTGAGTAATTTGTTTAATAAGGAATGAGCATCCCTCAAGGGTTCTTAGCTATTTTTCTGTTTACAACTGTTAAATTTTCCCTATAATTTCAGGGCGGTTTGCCAAGTTCCTGTGGGGCTGTTTATTTTTTTGGCCCAGGCTGGAATCGACTTAGTGCTCCCAAAGTTTTTGCTGGGTTAGTTGCGCTTT
>JAGDQP010032382.1:0-21351 GCA_022664845.1 Lepisma saccharinum | reverse complement strand
CCTTCAACATCCATCGATTGCGGAGTATCTGAAGAGGAAGACTGAATAGGAGAATCAGGCATAGAAAGAGCAGGATAGTCCTGTATTGAATTGAGATCTGGAGGTGCAATCGTTTCCTTAGTTTGAACTGGCCCTAAAAAGGTATTTGTCTTGAAATTGATTGGAGATTTCTTAAAAGCAGTCTCATCTGGAGTTTCCGTCAGTTTGAATAGCATTTTACGTCGTTTCTCGTAAGAAAGAGATCGTGATGATTTTTTATTTGTAATTTGATAGGCTTTATTGAAGCTGCCTGGGTGAGCATTCATTTTTTCGACCACAGTAACGAAGGAAGCACCCTGCAATTGCCGCGGCGAAAAACACAAGCTCCACACGCATCCGTGTCCTATTCCTCAATAAAAAAAAAAGAGGTAACATCGCGGCCTTCGGATCGGTTATGGGTACATACGCGGGTTTGAAGTCGACAACTCAGTGGTAGAGCGTTGGCTTAGCATCCAGGAGGACGTAGGATCAATCCTAGCGACCGACCATCGTGACTGGGTTTTCAGGAAGTTTTCCGTCGCACCAGGACAATTCCGGATGGTACCTTCAACTTATATCTTTGCTGACGACACCTTCTGGCATTCCTTCCCCCTCCCTATTCCGGCACGAGTTTTAGATGCCTGAAGGCCATAAATCAAATATTCGAATTCGAAGCCCGCACCGAAGTTTCCCAGGGTCTCCCTGAGATTCATCCCGATGCTACGCAGTGTTCGATTTGTAGCAGAGGGTGACTGGAATGTTCCCTTCTGTGCAAAAATTTGCGTACCTCTAGTCTGGGATATGGACGATCCCAAAATACCGTATAATACATATCTCAATTATTCTTCCCCCTTCTCAGTAAACTGTACAAATGCATTTGAGGTTACGGTAAGTAAGGCTATGGCTGGCAGATCCTTTCCCTATCTTCTACCTAACTCATCCCAACCTGAGCCGAAGATGTCAAAAGCCCATAAATATATGTAAACAGAAGTAATATTACGTAATATGTATTTCTATTAGTCTGCTTGTTTGTACTGTCAAATAGTTCTTATTTATAGCCGAATGAATTTCAACTAACTCTTAACTTTTAATCACATTTATACCAATTATTCGCGAAGAGAATATGTAACTGAATCTCTAAAAGCTCTGATAATTACATACAATAGTTTTCCGATGATTATAATATGAACTACTCTACCAAGTCCTAACGACATCACTCTACTACTCAGATAACAAACTGCAGAAAATTAAGATATTCTAAAATGGTGCTTTTACACTGTTTTTGTAAAGTTGGGGACAAATAACTCCCATTTACTAAGATTGTTCCTAAACTGCTATTTATGAATGATTTTTAAAATAGCAGTTACTGCTATCACTGCTACTATAAAAGTAACCATTTTCAGCAGTGTGTTGGATCGATGGAATAAAAGTCTATGAGACATCATTCAACACCGCACTGCTCTGCGGACAAGTTTCAACTTCTTTCACGTTTTTCTCAATACAGACAAAGTGTAACATAGATGTTTGTTCGCGCATACGCTTCAATTGTTCCTGCTCTCTTCTGTCGATGCAAAGAAGCAATTGTCGTATGCCATGCATTGAATAAGCTCATAGAGTCATAATTTACAATAAATGAAAAATTTATTTACTTGGCGTCCTAACAGTGAGGAAGGATATTATTAATAGCATTCTGTTGCCAGCAGGTGTTGCTTTTCATGTGAGTTGTCGGCCTAAATCTAACCTTAACATTAGATATTTATGAAACTCATTAATATTCAAACACACATGATTATACATACCATATTTCACAATAATTTACCAAATTTAACAACGGAAGGGTTCACAGTCAAAATTAGTAAGTAACAGTTTCCGTACGGAATGTTATTTATGGGGGCTTACCCACAACACAGGTATCACCCAGTCAAAAATATCAAAATTTGAAGACACGACGAACAAGTGATAAACATTCGTTTACATATTTAGAAAAAGTCTCTAATAAAGAGATCATAAGATGTTTCATATTAAGGGCAGACTACAATCTGACACGTATATTCAATACAGAGTTACTAATACAGGCTTTCAGAAAGGTAAATAGTTTTTCTAAATGTATTAGACATTTACCGCTTAAAATATTAGTTGCACAGATAAAGCTATATTTTTAAAAAAAAGTTATTCCCGACATCTCATGAGAAACAGTAGAATACATAAATTAATTGACCCAGTTTTCTCTGATTTGTATTTTATAATTGTTCTTTTTCTACGTATTTACATAGATATAATTTGCGTTCTCAATATATGAGTGTGTTCACACTTTCTGCCAAGTAATCATGAAGTCCTGGGTTCAATTTTAGCTTCGTAAACATTAAACGAAATGGTTTTAAATTCACAAAACGCTGAAAATTCCTTTGTGAGAATGGTACGATTCTGCTCTATCCAATAACATGCAATTAATGTTAAACCAGTGTAATATCAATCTGCTATGGTAGTTTATTCCACAAACCTGGCTGGGAGAAGTCTTAATATCCTAATCATCATCATCAGGGGCATTACATTACTTTCAGAGACCAAACGCAGTATAAACGTTGACTACTAGAATATACATTTGTTTTGCTTATTAAATTTGTTGGAGTTATCTGTACAGCGGAAAGCAATGGCGTTTGTATTAGTATAGTATGGTTCAAGACCTTGCCTGAAATTTGAGACTAATGTTACTCTTTTATTTGCAGTGAACTGTATGTTTGCTCAAGATATAAGAAGGCATATCAGCATCATTTAAGTTAATAAGTAGTTCCTTTTCATTGTCAGTTTATCCCTCGTTTTTTTTTTTCATTTCTATAATGAATCAATCAACATTAAAATGAATGATTTTCCTCTCATGAAAAAAGATATAGTTTTCTTGTTTCAGGTATTATATTGTATATTGTTTATTAACATAAGTAACTAACATTTGTGCACTGTTGCAATTATAGTACTAAGCTCCCCTAAGTCTGACTGAAAAAGTTCTCTAGCGATTACGTGTGTGTTTTGGAATTACAAAGCAAACAGATAATTAATATAATTTTGGCAGTATAAAGTAGCGTGGTAAGGACCTTAAGCCTAGCTTCAGAATGGTACCCCTGGACATCCCTTCCTTTAGGTTATTTTCACACCGAAGAAGCAAAACAAACTGGAGCGAGGCAGATATCTTTGTTTAATCATACTTTAGAGCAGTTAACTCTGTATATGTAAATAGCCACACCCACATCGATTGAGTGAAGTGAAGCTTACTAAACATGCATGAATGTAAGGATTTTATAGAGATCTAATCTGCTTCGCTTTATTCTAATTTCATTTGCTCCTTTGTTGTGCGGTTACCCTCACTTAATTTATTATTACTTTCACTGGTAGTCTATATATTTAAAATATTTTTATAAAACATTTGTCCAGTAGTTAAATGACTAAGGCATCGGCTTGCTACCCAGGGGTCCGGGTTCAACTCTCGACCAGCACTAAATATTTTCCTCTTGTCTTTTTATAACTTACCTGTATTTAAAATAGTTTCAAACATTTTCGTGCAGTCGTTCAACCATTAGTAAGTAAAAATATGCGAGCTAATATGAATAGGTTATTTTGTATATCCTTAAATTGATTCGAAAAAGTCATATTTGATTGATTTGCCATCATTTACCATCTCAGAAACTAATATCATTACTGACACTGACGGGAAGGATATAAATCACCTGCAGATATTTCCAATTTCCCTGGAGGTAGCTGTTTTAGTATCCCAAAATGAGAATTGTAATGAAATAAAAGAAACATTTTAGATCGACTACCTGGAAGATCGAGAACCTACTTCAGTGTAAATTCTTTAATTACTGAAGATGAAATAGAACTTCTCCAATGTACCACTGAATTTTTAGACAGTTTATTCATCAACGGCTTCACACCACATATTCTAGAACTAAACAAAGGTTATATTGTGATGTTATCTAGGAACCTCAATGTAGCAGAGATGAAACAGGTTATCGGGTCAAGGTTTGGACCGGGTCGCAGGGTTATGCTTCGGATCCGGCCTGACCCGGTGACTTGGACAGAAAAGAAGTTCATTTAATTTATTCCTTGTGTTTGAGCAATGTTTCTGGCAGGAGTGATCAGGACCGGAGGTGTTACCGCCAACACACGAAAACTATTACGAGTAAAATTCACAGTTCATTATAGTTCTCAGACCGGGTCACTAGGTAGGAACGGCACCTACCTATATTCAGGTCAGGAAGGGTCACCAAAATAATTCTGTTTCGGCTCAGGAACGTAGTGAAAGTCTTACTGAGTGACACAAAGAAAATGTATGATAGCTTCTTACATTTACACATTACAACTGGGGTAAATGTTGCCCAAAGACTAGTTCTTTCTCGCATTGATCTAACGTCATTCGATAATACTTTTCCATTTTCTTTTAAAAGATGACAGTTTATAATTCGATTACTATTCTGTATGACGATAAATAGCCACAAGAAAACAATCCTTGATATCAAAGGTATAAATTTGTCTGAACCTGTTTCCAGTTATGACCAGTTATATGTAGCACTATCTCATGCAAGGCCTCTGAGAATGTAAAAATTGAACTAAAACCTGAAGACCCACGTACTGGCAACGTTGTTTGGAAAGAAGTTTTGTAATTTTAAAGTTCTTTCGAAATTATTGTTCTATTAATAATTACTATTTTATAATAATATTTTCTCTTCTGTGTTTGTCCCTTACTTTACAACATACTTCCTTTCTAATACTTCATTGCTTCTCCTTTTCATCTATCCAGTTCCCTTGTTTTACAATGCTGCGTAGCAGCACGGGTACCCTAGTAATAATAGCAATAATAATAATAATAATAATAATAATAATAATAATAATAATAATAATAAGAAGAAGAAGAAGAAGAAGAAGAATTGGAACTTGACTGCAGATTGTGCTACAACGTATTTGCTACTTTTGGCATCTTCTCTAAAAGCCAGGAAAGCATTGGAAGGAATAAAATGTAATGAACCAAACCCTACCCAAAGCAGGGTTAAACACTCAACCAGTTGAACACTAGTCGAGGGTGTTTTCTTCTCAAGAGGTCAATACATATTGATATCAAAACGTAACGAGATGACCTCGGGAATGGGTGACAGGATAACGAACGCGCTTCTTTTTTGTGCGCGTGGTCACAGATTCAATTCCCGTCAAGGTCTATTGAACGGAGGGTTTCGGAGCCCACTTTACCAAAAACTGTAGGTCCCGTCCTTAGAATCTCACCACCTCGTTTAGGACGTTAATACTAATTCATTCATTCAGTAGACGAGGTACGTTGTGCCTGATTAGTGGCTTATACACACGTGCTCCATAAATGCTGGACTATAAAGATGTAGATGTATACATTTTTATTAAATCCATAACAAAGACTTGTTCTGGTAATAAATAATGTCTAGAGATTTGAAAATTTAAAAAATGGACTATCTTTGTAGAGTTCCCAGATCAGTAGGACTATTTCGACTATCCTTAATCACGTTCTAACTAAATTATAAGAATTGAAAGGAGCGAAGTGCGTATATTATAGTTTTGAGAGAAACGCAAGAAGAAAGCATGTTTGTAGATGACATTATTAGTTATGAGTGTAACTTTGTGATACCACATTGCAGGAAATGGACAAAGGTATATATGATTATACAATTACAATACTGTGATTAGTTTGTTAACAGAGAGTGCTACAATGGCCATACTTAGTCCATTTTAATCCTATGTGGAAGAGATTTACTGACAGACAAATATTGAAAATTATGTTCTAGTTTGGAACGGATGTGATGTGAACATTTTTAAGCGTAATAAAAACATTTTGCCATTAGCCATTCTTAACTTGAAGCTCACCGAAAGAGTTAGTTATATAATAACTGTGTATCATCATCATAAGGATAAGTTGATGACAACTGGATGTGGGTCAGTTAAAAGAGCGTTGGTTTAGCAATCGCAAAGTTCTAGCAACAATGTCAGAATCCACACAGCATGACTGAGGCGTTTTCTCACTCATGCCAGGCTAATGTAGAGATTTCACTCTACTAAATAGTCCCTTGCACATTCCAACATCCTCTCCCCACCCTACCCCGGAGTAAGCCTGACAAGCATAAAATGCATTATTAAATTCAAATTCAATTGAAGGAGGAATGTAAATACTCATTTTCTTAATATCTTCCATTTCTTGTTCATAATGACAAATCTGCATTAATCGAGTTAAAATAAGGTTGAAATAGGAACAAATTAGTAACAAGTTGAAAATTTGTATGGAAGTCAGGAATGCATCAGAGACAGCATACCAAAAAAAAAAAAAAAATAAAATAAAAAAAAATAAAAAATCCGACCATTGCATTTCCTGAAATTTTGTAAACAAAAAGGTACTCTTTACAATAATTAGGTCTTAATTATATGATACTAAAAATATGTATGTGTAGGCCTTCAACCAATCCCCATCAAACTTGACACAAATATGCTTTACCACTCTAGAATGAAAACTGTGGGAGTTTGAAGTCCCGATAATAAACCCGTTTTCAGTGTTACCAACCTATTAAAAGTAAATTTCCTTTGAAAGCTTCTATACCGTTCAAATATCTGCACTAAAATTGGCCTGACTATTCTTCTGCACTTTATAAACATGGCTGTTGGGTTCAACAGCGACCAAACCACTCAGTTACAGTGTTATGAATCTATAAAATTGAATAGTTTTTAGTGGTTACAGTAAACATATCTGCACGAAATTTGGTTTGAATATTCTCTGGCGCCTCAGAAAAATGACTGCGAGGTTCAATACCTGTAAGCAACCTAGTTGTCAGTGTTACCAGCCTATTATAATTTTTTTTCAGTAGTTTTAAAAAATCGACAGAAACCGTGCGAACTCCATTTACACCCTCCCAATAATGACTTTACACCCCATAAAGAAATCACCTTTCATGCACGTTCGCCCTTCTTTACCTGCACGCTTTAAATACTAAAGGAGTACTCAATGACTTTATCTTAGTTACAGTAGATCCAATGAAATGCAGGTAATATCGAAAATCTATTGCAGAGTCACTTACAAAACTAAATGGAGGTTGGAGTTATAAGAAATGATATTTCTTTCTTACAAAAGAATAGTTTCATTGTGCACCTAATAGTTAGACAACCAACATGACAGTGCAAATATACGCGAAAACATGGAAGGCCAGGATATACCTCCATTTGGAGGAACAAACTTTGAGATCTTCAGCATCATTTATAGAACTACGAGAGAGTTAGGCAGAAATCCTATTCTTATCTTACTCCAACACACACACACACACACACATACACACAGAGAGAGAGAGAGAGAGAGAGAATCGAAGGAGACGGGGAGCGAGAAAAGAGAGAAGAAAACAAGGAAAGGGGGACGAAAAAATTGCGCAATGCATTTAAGTAAGTTATATTTTAATGCTTATGAATACACAGTATGTGTCGCTATCCCCTGTCCCCCCCTCTCTCCATCTTGTGTTTTTTTCCCTTTACTGGATAAATCTGTTTCAGGAGCAATCGCGACCATCATTTACAACGCTTAATTCCTTGAGGAAAATAATTGGAAATCCGGAGGTGGAATCGAACCAACGATCTTTAGAATGAGAGTTTGACACACTCTACTTAGCTACAAGGACTATAGCAAAGGAGTTGTCAAATCAGCCATTAAACATGCAATTCTCAGCAGTTTATTGATATACATCCCAGCTTTTAGCTTTCCTACTCTTCACGTTCCCATGGTCACTAATTTAAAATAATTTACGAAAAATGCTAAAAAGAAATCATTAATAATAAATTTGAACTTATAAAAATATATTTAACAAAAATGTTAAACCTGGCGGGACTCGAACCCAGTTTTTTTTATTCAAGACGCTAACACCTTAATCACCAGGCCACCGAGGTGACCTTGCAAACTATGGTTTGTCCGTTGTATTTATGATGCGAACACGTGAAATTGGAACAAGATGACGGTCATTTAGTTCCTACAAATATCCTCTTTGCACACCAAGTGACAATTAGGTATGCAAGGGGGAGGGTGCATCCGAAGGGAGCTGGGCTTCAGTAGCTGCGGGGGAGTGCAGCTCCCGGTTAGCGGTGGACATACGAGAAAATTGTACTCCAACTTGTTTAATTCCATTTGAGGCACCGTTGAAATCGCAAGATTGATTTTGAAAAAAATCGCGACCGGGAAGCTCTATTAATTTACCACTTCAGTCCTTGAGGTTCTAAAAGTACGATCCTCTGAATGTAAATCCAAGTGTTGGCTAGATGTCATGTAATGAATGTAAATACAACGGCGAGACCAGTGATTGCCAGCTACCAGCGTGGCGCATGGGTAAAACGTTGGCTTATGAAATAAAAGACCCTGGTTCGATTCCCGGCGGCGGGCAAGATATTTTGTTCTTCTTTGATTGCAAAACATATTTTTATATGTTCAAATTTATTCATTAATGATTGCTTTCTTGCATTTGTGTAGATTTTCGTAAATTAGTGTCAATGGGAACGTGGAGGTTAGCTACTAAAAGCTAGAATGTGTATAAATAAACCAGGGCAGGATGCATAGCAAGCCAAGCGAAGTGTGCAAGGGGCTATGGTGCGTCTGAAAAGAGCTGGGTGGCGTTAACCGCGGTGGGGGAGCCCCTGGTCAGCGGCGAGCATACGCGAAAGTCCTATTGGCATATTCCAACTTGTTTACGGTGGTAGTTTGGTGCTACAGAGATTCCTATTTGGAGCACCGTCTTAATTCATTGGCTAATGGAATCAAAACTAGACTGGTCAACAAAATCTCGCGACCAGGACGCATTCTTGAAAGGATTCTGCTGTGTATAACACGCGTATTTATTTAGGAACTAAATGACCGTCATCGTGTCCCAATTTTGCTTGCTCGCACCGTAACTACAACGGATAAACCATAGTTTGCAATGTTCCCTCGGTGGCCTGGCCTTCGAGCGTTGACGGCTCGAATAAATAGACCCGGGTTCGAGACCCGGCATAGGCAACCCTTTTTTTCTTTTTTCTTATATAATGTATTTCTATAAGTTCAAATTCATTATTAATAATTGCTTTCCTGCTTTTTTAGTAGATTATCTAAAATTAGTGACCATGTCTTAGTGTAGATTATGTAAGATCAGGTTCGGTTATGTATTTTTACACTTCCTTTTTTCAATATACATTTCTATATATTTGTGCGAACCTGATCTTACCTAACCTCCGCTAATCCATGGTTACTACAAATGCAAGAAACCAATTATTAATAATATATGTAAACATATATAAATGTATTTTGAAGAAACAGACTAAAGTGTAAAGATACATAATCGAACCTGACCTTACCGAACCTACCCTAACCAATGGTCACCAACTTTAGGTAATCTACGAAAAATGCAAGAAAACATTTATTAATAATAAATTTGAACTTATAAAATATATTTTTTAAGGAAAAAAGAAAAATCTTGTCCCTTCCCGCCGGGAATCGAACCAGGACTTTTATTTCGTAAACCAACGCTCTACCGACGTGCCTGCCAAGCGTTCAATTTGTCTCGCTATGATACGATCATCATATGACATCTAACTTACACGTGACCTCAAGTTGATTTACATTCAGAGAATCATATTTTAGAACTTCAAGTAGTCGATTAGATAAACCGTGAGGATACGAGCACGGGGCCTCTGGATCAGCTTTCCGACAAGCTGACAACCAGACCAAGCTACGAGCTACCGGAGAAACCATTATCGGTGTTTGTTCAGGGATCTCTACGCCTACACGAGAGTAGGCGCCGTATTGTTTTCATTTGAGTTTCCTTGTGGTGTGGAAGAGTGCTAATGATTCTTAATAAAAAATATGGCTACATAAACAACACAACTTTTAACGAGACAGGTATCTGTTTCCTGATCGGGCTTCTGCCAGCCAATCCCATACGGTCTTTACGAATTGTACTTTTAATTAGCAATATTCACTGATTCCCTTTCAATCTCCGTTCCCACTAATCTATGGGGTATACATAGATGTTGTATTGACAAGGGGAAAAGAATCAGTGAATGTTTTTAATTAAGAGTTCACGTTGTGTAGACCGTATGGGATTGACTGGCAGGAACCCAATCAGGAACTCTCATTACTTGGGACCAGAAACAGGAAGATATCATTGCTACTGAAGTGGAAAATAAGTCCTTAACCGTAAAGAATACTTAAAAGCGTTCAGTTTGTATCGTCGTATTGGTACGACATTGGGTTACTAAATAAAACAAATCTGGTTCGATACCCGGCGTGGGAGCAAGATTATTTTTCTTTTTTCTTTCAAAATATATGTTTGTATGTTCATATTTATTATTAATAACTGCTTTTTTGCATTTTTTGTAGATGATCTTAAATTAGTTACCATGGGAACGCGGAGAGTATGTATTGAAAGCTAGGAAGTACGTGAATAAACCGCTGAGAGTAACGAGTTTAATGGCTGATTTAAAAACTCTTTTGTTATGATCTGTGTAGCTAAGTGGTCAGTTTGTCAGACTCACATTCTCAAGGTCGTTGGTTCGATTCCGCGCCAGGATATCATTATTTTCTTCAATCAATTAGGCGTTGTAAATGATGCTTGTGATTGCTCATGAAAGAGATTTATCTCGTAAGGAGAGAAAAACACAAGACAGAGAGAGAAGGGGGCAGAGGGAGAGCGACGCAGACGGTGTATTTATAAGTGTTAAAATTTCATTTATATCCATTTTGCGCCATTTTTCTTTCCCTCATTCCTTATTTTATCCTCTCTTTTTCGCTCCCGGTCTTCCTCCGTTCTTTATTTATCTCTCTTTATATTTCTTTCACTCTCTCTCTCTTTATCTTTCTTTCACTCTCTCTCTCTCTCTGTGTGTGTCTATGTGTTTGAACAAGTCAAGAATGGGATTTCTGCCTAACTCTCGCGTGGTTCTCTAAATAATGCTGAAGGACTCAAACTTTCTTTCTCCAAATGGTGGAATATCCTAGCATTCCATGTGTGTTATTTGGTTGTCTAGCTATTCGGCGTAGAGTGAAACTATTCTTCTGGAGGAAAGAACTATTATTTCTTACAATTTCAACTTCCATTTACTTTTGTAAGTGACTATTCCTAAACACTTTAAAATTATTTCTCTATGTTATTCAGTTTTTATTTGGTAAAACATTTGTGTGCGATAGATGGGGCTACTGAATGAATGGCAAGAGGACTTTGATATTCTTGACGATATCTTACAGTTAATTGCAATGTAAACTTTTGGTTTAATTATGGGGGAAAAGGAATAAAGGTATAGGCTCCGAGTTTACTATTCAGGTGTTCTCCAGGCATAAGTGAGGAAACTGCTATGATTATTTAATCGTCATGCCGCTATAATTTTGTTTCCAGCACATTAAAATAAGTAATACGAAGATGTGTTTCCAATCTACGTACACCTAATGCTTCGTACAGCATAATCTTGAGTTTGTTATTATAAATATTAACCTACCAAATAAATGAGGCACACAATTTTTCTTTTCACAACTAAAGAAGATAAATATTTGTGGCCTTCACATCGTACTTTTATTTTTGAATTTGTATGGGAATATCGAAAGTGCCTATACCATATATTAAAACCTGAGTATTTTTCTCGTACAGAATGCTTTGACTTTAGGATATGTAAGGGAAGCTATTTTACTATCAGCTTCGTGGGGGAAAACTAAATATTACTAGCTTTGCATTACATTTGTTTGTCATGATAAGAAATAAAATTAGGTTGTTGAACTTCCTTATTGCAAGGGAAACTTTCTGTTTGATTTAGAATCGGAGACCAGTGATTCAAGTGTCCAAATATAGTTAGGAATCAAATTGAAGATTTAAAGAAAAACTGTTGGATAAAAGTGTTTAAAACAAGCAACCAAAAATTATTTTAAAAAAGTCTTTTACAAACAATGATTATGTTGAAACATATTTCACAATTATTAAAGAAAACCTTTTTCCAACCTTTCTACGTTCATATACCAAACGTATATACTAAGCATACTATGTGAGTATCGCTATGGTGTGTATTTAATATACATCAGATTTGCGCTGTACAATCTACGAATATTTTTACGTAGGGATTGGTGCATATTCTGGGAATATTTTCTGAACACGTATGTTCTACGAATAGGGTAAAAGAATATAGACCTATTCTTTGTGGTATTGCGCAAGTTTCAATTTAAAATATTACTTGAATATTTTCATTGATGTTCTTTGCAATATGTTTATTTGTTCCCAGTTGTCGATGGACATTCTATGTACGTTGCAGGTCTCAACGGGATAATTCTAGAATATTCTGTAAATCGGGGTCACAGGAGAATTGGAATGATTTATGAAACTTCCTTACGACTTCTTTCAATATTGTCCTCTTCACGTTGTATACTATACTTGGAAGAAACTTTCAATTCACGCATTTTCACTTTTTGCAGCATGTCTTTGTGTTAACTTTTAGTCGACTGTGCAAGGATGAATTTGAAGACTGAGTGTAGAGACCTGATTTTAGGTATAACTCTAATGTTTGTCTCTTCTAACCAAGAGATATATCAGAATGGTCGAAGTGAACAGGCTTTGAACATGCATTTGCTCTCCAGTTTTGATCCGAGGTTACAAGTTATGAGCTCGTGCATGATTGAAAGTTTAATGGGGCTTACCCACAACACAGGTATCAGCATTACAAAAATATCTCAAGAAAGAAAGAGAATTGAGGACAGTAAATTCTCATACCTATACCAAATTAATAAACAAAAATGTTGGTTTTAAATTTGGTGATATCTGGGTAAAGAAAAGGAAGATTTTAACGTTGGTGACTTTTTAACTTGTGTTCTATACATGCTGCAAACCAAAAATATCCTCAATTAAATATTGTGTAACTATATTTTATTTTAAACAACTAATGACATTTTAACATATCATTTAATAACACGCCTGCGCTGATATCTTGCGGCAACTTTGTCCTTAAAAACTTCGGTGTCCTTGTTTTTGTAATTAACGTCTTACATATATAAAGAGCAAAAAATGTGAGATTTCTTGTTCATCTTAGTTCTTTTGCTTAAAACACCAGCACCACACACATTTCATTGCTGCTTCCGGCACTTTTCGCTCGTTCCTAGGCTTCCCAAAGCTCCTATTAAAACACCAACTTACGTGAAACTCAGTACAAGATGCCTTCAAATAGTGATGGAAGTTCATAAGAAATACAAATACGTTCACGGCTGTTCTCAAAGTCAGCTGTTTTGAACCGCCTGTCTGCGGATGTGTCAGTGATGCATTCAGGTGGTAGGCCGAGGGGAAAATTCCCCTCCGGAGATTCAAAAGTCCCCCGCCCAAAGAGATTTGTTTTATTTCCTTCTTATATTTTACAATCATGTTTGGAATTATTTAGATGAAAATTTAAAATAAAAATTGAATTTGTGTAGGTTATTTTTTCAAGGAGATGAGACACTTTGGAAATAATGTCTTCGTGTAAGGTACATTCTTAACACACATTAAAAAAATAATTACTTTGTAGCTGCTTTCATATCAAGTATCCGTATTTTTTCTTCTGATTACTTCCCTTGGAATATTGTAACGTGTCCCTGTTCGTAAGCGTGATATCCTGCAAGGTGTACCTGTTGACAAGTGTGCACGGTTCAAGGTTGTTGGGCGCTTTGATGTCTGACAGTTGAAATGATATTTGAGGAAAAGGTGAAAAATGGTTAGTTCATCTTGTAACACATGATGAGTCGAACGCTTGAAATTTATTGGTGCAAGAGTAGAAGGGAACATAATATGATTAACATGTGGATGCTCGAACTATGAAATCCGTTCTTCTTATAAGAGATAGCACTTCACGATTATAGAAATCAAGCAAGAACTGTCTTACTTACTTTTTCAACGTCATGGAAGAATACTTATTCATTATCAAAAAATATTAACTTACTCGTGTGCAATATATATATAAATGTCATGTTTCTAGAGGTAAAGTGAACACGCAACACTATACAGTTCACTTCCACTAATAAAATATAGTGTCTCTAGAAAATGGTAACTTACACGCACACTAGTCTTTTTGTTTGCTAATATTGCTTATGACAACTAATGGATACTCAGTTTCATTAACGATAATAAATGGATAGTTACCACAACTCTTCTAGTATGCTAGTCCGTTATTCAAATCGCTTTTAATGAAAATGCTTTGTTGCTCGTGGAGACTACTATGAGGAGTTTCGACTATCACTTCTGATGAAAAGGTTCACAACGCTAATGATCACCAATAATTAAAATTATTACGACACATAAAATTAATGTTTTGTTCTTCTTCCTGAAATACTTATACCGTTATCTATTGACGTCACAGTTTAAGAGACTTGAAATTACTTTGCACTTGTAATCCAATTGTCCGTCAGTGTGACGAGAAATCATTAAGGTTTCGTGTCCTTCGTTATGCTCATTAACACTAACTATACAATTAGAAATTAACGAGATGCTGTGCGACTAATAACAGAATGTCCGTAGGATGTCTCAATAATTCCGGTTTCGAGACGAAGAGTTACAAGGAAAGTCGGTGAAGTGGTACGCTGGGATCTGCATGTGTTATATACCGTTGGAAAGGACACACCGAGTACACGTTACATGTGAAATATCTCGCTTGAATGGGGCCTGTAGGGGGCGTGGCGACCATTTGAAGATCCTAACAATGTACCCCGTAACACCTGAAAACGTGGACAAAATAGGAAGCTGTGTTTCAATGTGTATGAGACTTGGTATATATAGATTGAAAAGGTGACTGAGTACGAATCTGAGATCACTTTTGTAATATTCAAAATACCGGACACAAATTACATAAAAACAAGCCATGGATCGGAAATTGGGTATATAGAGATATTCGACGTCGCTAATTATGAATCGGATACCGAAGTGTAAACGGCATCATGTGATACCAGACAGACAGTTGAGGAAGCATAACGCATTTTATAATCCAAAACTCATTTTATAATAGCATTTCACTGCCATTGCCATGGGGTTCGAAACAACACTGTACTTGGACAAGCGTCATTTTCTAGCTGAAAGTTCTGCTGTATACTACAACAAACTCCCTCTTCATTATCACGAATCAGCTGCCCCTACTTGACCCTTTATGTACTATACGTATTTTTCTACTACATGTGTAATAATCACATAGTCCATTATGTACATATTTTGTGGATATTTTTCCGACATATTGGGTCCGCCATATTCCATTTCACAGTTTTGGTATTGGCTTCGCACTCAGCGCCACGAAAACCTCTACCTACCCGCTTTCCGATCCATAGCAGTTTTTTGCATGTTGTCCGCCATTTTTAATTTTTACAATTTTGGTATCTGATTCATAATTAGCAACGTCGAATATCTCTCTATACCCAATTTCAGATCCATAGCTTGTTTTAGTAATTTGTGTCCGCCATGTTGGATCCACCATTTTGAATATTACAAATGTAATGTTAGATTCGTACTCAGCCACCTTTTAATCTATATATACCAAGACTCATACGCATTGAAACAAGCCTTCCTATTTTGTCCACGTTTTCTTGTTTCGGGGCGTGCATTGTTCAGGGTTTCAAACGGTCGCCACGTCCCCTATAGGCCCCACTCATGCGAGATATTTCACATGCAACGTGTACTCGGTGTGACCTTTCCAACGATATAAAACACATGCAGATCCGCGCGTACCACTTCGCCGACTTCTCTTGTTAGAAACCATTATGAAGTTTGTACACGGAGAATCTTCTCGAAAAAAATATTTTGAAGCCTGTCCTGCTCCACAAAAATCCTCCTGAGTTCTGCTACGTACAATTTCAATACTGAGGACGAAACGAACAGCTGCTGAATTAATGATGTGCTTCTGCCAAACTAACAGTCGTCAGCGCTCTCACAGGCAGTTGAATGCTTAAATAAGTACATGAAATTCTCGACGACTGCTCACTCTCCCTTGACTTTAATTCAGAGTGTCACCTAGGTTTGCTAGCGCCCCCAAAACTATTAGTATGCTTAATCCACAAGAACATAAATGGTGGGCGCTACAGCTAACAGCTGCGTCCTCTGCTAGAGCTTGAAATATTCCCAAACGCTTTGCAGCAGGCTTAAGTAATTTCAATGCTCATCAAGCTACAATTTTCAGAAGTAGGTTGTGTACATTCAAATGTTTGGAAATAACTTACATTTCCCTCTGACCGTGGTGTCGATGGTCCGGTAAACTATACAGTTTGTTAAATAGACATCAGCACCCAGTCGTGTTTAGATGATATCTACTCTTTCAAAGGAACACAGTTTTCATTGTCCTCGTTACGGATCTTCTTCATATTTATTCTAGATATCCATTTCAAATGTTCTCTTCAAATACTGACAAACAAAAGATCTTACGTACAGCTACATTCACTTGAGTAAGTGGATTTCATCTAGCGGACTCTGAAATAGTTATTCTTATACCGAAAAAAATAATGACTGCTTCTCGATTTTTTCAATGACGACTGTCATGTACAAAGTGAGTGTCATATATGGCACCTGGATAAGGATCATCGAAATCTATCCTTTGCCTAAAATATTCTTTAGCGAATCTACAAGTATTATGACGAGGAAGTTGTTAGTCAGTCGAAATAATCTGGTTGCCCACTTCATAGCTGGCGACTGTTTTGCTAAGGATTTCCATATTTCCTTAGCATCCGGATTTGGAATCATCCGATGGATTCCATTTCTTGCATCTATCAATGTTAAACATTCACATAGTGCCCTAGAAGGGGGTTTCTCTATCGTATAACGTGGATGATGGCCAGTAGTTCTAATTCTTTAATAGAATACCTGGAGTCGCAAAGTTTCAATGTTCGACCAGCGAAACCTATTATCCTTCTTTCTCCCTCACGCTCTTGATAGAGGATGGAAGAGGTTGAATTATTGCTTTAGTAGGCTGTCCAGGATCATTAATTTAATCACAACGGATCTACATCCATCTGTACAGGGTGATTCTTCGGTTTAAGAGTCACTTATGTTGTAGGTCAACTCGTGACTGCTAATTAGTTCGTACCTTAACCTGTAGCGCCAGATGTCTTTAAAAGTATTTCCAACGGCTTGTTTCGCATGCTCTTCCAACAAATTGGGGCTATTAGAACCCTTAGTTTGATGGTGGGTCTCGGTATGTTCGTGACAACCTAATTCTCCGACCTTTTGGAAAGGTTTTATTGAGAATACGTATTGAATCTGGGGAGCGAATTGGATCATCTTCCGCTTCCGGGTACCGTTCCATTGCTAGGTTGCCGTTCCATTGCATCTTGCCTTATCGTGTGGTCCCTTGGCAGTCGTGCGTATCGTTTTTGTCTGATCCGCGGGTGGATCCCAAATCGGGACTCTTTGTGGGCCTGGTCACCAACTTGGTCGTTGTCTGCTGACTCATTGCTTTTTCGTGATAAGAAGGATCAACCCGCTTTTTGCCTCCTTTATATCAGCCATCCCTTGGAATGGTTGTCTTTTTCCTCGCTTCGTTTACTTTAAACGGGTGTGAAGCCGAAGCCCTACTGTCTTGTCTATTGTTGTTGCCATCGGCTTCGTCACTGATACCTCTACGAGAGTCACACGCGACTTAATTAAGTTCTAATTTACGTTTAGTATTTAGTAAATGCGACAGGCCAGTAATATTAGACGAGGCAAGATGTTTTTGATAGGAGGTTGATAGCAGAAGTACAATGCAATTATATAATTGTACCTCTGACGCGGTAGGATCGAAATCTTTCAGTTGGATGAAACGTTAAAAAACGAACGCTTCAAACCCTTCAAAGGAAATGCTACCTTTGAGATCGAAAGGTAATGCTCTAAGACGAGCTAATCCGCTACATGTGAATTCTTCTGACAAATAATAACGAAGAAAGGAAGATGCAAAATCTTCATAAGTTAGGAAATGATCACTATTCGAACTGTACCAATGAAGTGCAAACCTTTAAGGACAAAAGTAATTACGCTTAGGTATCTGGATTTTGGTATAGCCATCATTCCATTTCTCGTTCAGACTGATTGATGAAGGTGCGGCGAGATTGTCCGAGTTTGTCAAATGTAAAATAGGATAAGGAATGTAGATCGGCAAGTTTTAATGATCAGAGTGATCCACTCTAGGAATACCCTGTGTTTCAACTAAGTCCCAAGGTGGATGTCAGTGGCGAGCTCGTGTTCTACTCCTACCTTCATCAAGTTCATAACACGATCTCCTAGGTGTGTTACCATATTCACTGCTCTAGAATCGACTCTCGCTACTTGACTCGCTCTTGCCTGATAAGTGATCACTAACAGAAGCTCTCCCGATCTTGTTGAGAAACTATGGATTGCTTTGAACATGAAAATGGATTGCTTTGCACTCCCCTACATGTACTACAGACACACCTCGTTTTACAATCAGTCAAACCTTGTTCCAGTGAAGGTAATACGAGGTTCCTTTTTCATAGATTCCTCTCGTTCGGAACATGTCCGTACCTCATATAAACTATGTTCGATACGGGTCACTTATGTAATATTTAAAGATATTTTACTATTGAGTTCTGCGAGTGATAGAAGTTGCTCTAAATATGCTTCGTGTGTGCTCTGTGCCAGATGCTTTGCCTCTTTCACTGAAGTTTGCAGAGCTCTACATCGTGACAACGCATACTAATTTCCTTGCTTTATCGTTAAAGTCTTTCAAGTGTGTTCGAACCTCTTCTCAGGCAGTGCTGATGGATTGTTCTATGACTGTTGATATTTCTGCTTGGACTACCTAAAAATCAAGAGGCGAAGCTTATTTACTTAGATGCTAGTACACACGTTGTAGCGACGGAAAGGAAGAGAAGGATGAAAGAGAAAACACTGGTTACTATCAGACGTTACTAGTAGACAAATCTAATCAGCAAATGTTATAAATATTTTGGCTTTTATACCTGCAGCTACTATTACTGATTGAGAAAGATTGTGGTATGCTAATACACACTGTATATGTTAAGGACTAGAAAAGGGAAAAATGCTATAGATTATTAATTATGTGTATAGTTATGGTATCTAATAGGCAAACTGTTAGATAAATTATGTACCATATGTTTGCTAAATAGCTGTCACGTGTCGCAAATGCGACAGTGCCTCACAGAAATCAGTCTAGATCCTGTATCCCAGCAGAGGACGGACACAAGCCATACTAGCTAACTCTTTTGCGATATAGAGACTGAGATTAACACTCCTGAAAATTATAAGTATGTTAACAAATTATCTATCTCTGATAACTAAATGACTTTTATGCCTGGCATCATTACGTTGACATGTAGTTTCGTTATTAGCGATCCGTTAAGATATAATGAGTATAGCAATGACCATTTGATGTTATTTAAAAACATACACACACAAAAGTATTAAATTTAATCAATGGTAGGTTAAAAGGTTGCGTAATCTAGTACACAAAATTTGGTGAGATTAAAATGTAAAACCTTGAAATATATCATACATTGCCAAATGAATTGAAGGAATTTGAGGTACGAAGCTGGGGGTTAAGTGTCGTTATATTGTATTGACCAGATCAATCAATTAAATCATATATAGGACGGACAATGATTGTCGCAAAGTATGTCTAAATCGATATTAGCTAACTGAAGGCAAGAAATTTGAAGCGTTAATAGTCTCTTTGAAGATTAATGGAACTAAAAACTGTCAAAGTAACTGTCACTAGTAACTAAAATAAAGGAAATTACAGTAATACTTAAATTATATAATACTTGTAGAGTACATTTCACAGCCACAAAATTATTTTTCAGTATCTTGATTGGTAAATAACATTGGAAATATCGAATAGTTGAGGAAACGATGTATGTTTATCACAGTCTGCTAATTATCATACAATTATTTTAGAAAATGTTCACTACCTCTTTCTTTAAATGCCCGATCGGCTATTCATGTACCAAGGGAGTAATTGTTATGTCATGATTGGTATATGTACTGAAAGTATAACGCTAAAAATTTTATTATGATTAATTATTTATTTCATGATTAATTATAGTCTGTGAATAATAGATGATTAAATGCAAATAGTGCATATCCTAAAACATCGGTCATATACATTTAAATTCGTTAAAAATGTGCTAAAGTAATGGGAAATAAAATAAAGATTTGGTGTTGAATCATAAATTGAATTTTTCAAAAGTTAAAGTATTAAAGTAACCTAAAGTATAATTTCCAAAGTACGTATTAAAAGATAATGGGCAAATTATAATTGTTATGGATAAACTATTTTCCAAACCTATCAGGCATAGAGTACACAATATATGTCTAACTTTAGGATTCAACAAACGATTCATCCGGAACACTGTGTGCTCTATATTACGCTTAGCGTCGAATTAGCAAACCTTTGTTTACGAAGGAATATTGTTTACTTCCCTTTACTGGGTGGTAAATATTAAACGTTGATAGTCTACCTTGGTCTACTCTTCTGAAAAATTTTACTTCAATTATTTAAAGAAAATGTGTATATTCGGAAGGGATAAATACAAAATTTTAAAAATATAGAAATTATGATAAAAACTAATTATCAAACTGAAGTTTTTCAAAATGTATATATCAAGTAAAATCATTATAAGAATGGGGGGAAATAGTTGCTGGATAAATTTAAATCTTGGCCTAAGGATTATTTTACGATATTGGAACCAAAAGCTACTTGAAAATTCATTCATTAAGCCCATCCACAAAGCCTCGTGCTGATCGTAGGTTTATCTTAACATCTCTTGCGTGCTCAAAAGCCTGTACGACATAAAAGTGTATGTTCTTAGCGATGCGCCAGCAATCTGCACCAATTGGGTACCCGAAAATATTTTAAGTGAATGTCGTAGATGGTATTGTAATCGTATCATGGACGTGATACTAGCAAAAGTGTCCCTTAACAAAAGGTCAGAGCCACTACCTTCCTTCATCTTACTGGTAAATCCACTAAATTTGTTGTAGTCTAAAGCGTGCAAACAAAATTTAAATATTACGAAGTGTGCATTAAAAATAGGTGGGTACAAAAGCGTAATACAGCGCTCTAAAATTACACAACAATTGATGTCGGAATATATTAAATGCATGTATTGTAGCGGTACCTCTCAAAGGACATCACCCAAGTTTTCGGCTCCGATGTCAATGTAATTTTATTTTCTGCTACAGGGCATGTATGCATTATGTCTGATAATAGAAGTTGTTGCCATGGCGCATGATGTTTAAAGTTATTGAATGTTGAAGAGTTGTGATGTAGCTATTTACAGCGTAAGGCAAAAATTCCTGAACACCCCTTGTAAACTGCATGTGAATTATAAAAACTGAA
>JAGDQP010032381.1:7609-21355 GCA_022664845.1 Lepisma saccharinum | reverse complement strand
TATATATATATATATATGTGTGTGTGTGTGTGTGTGTGTGTGTATGGCCATCGCCGTTGGGCTAGTCATTAGCGTGTCTAACTACGGGTAGGGTCTCGGGCTCGATTCCCAGCGCTGCCAAAGAGTTTTTCCAAGGCGTGTGAGTCTGGAACAGTGCCCACCTACACCCAGCATTGTGATGCAATTGGGGAGCTGCTATGAATAAAAGATAGTGACGATCACAGTGAGAGCTTAGGTTCTCTTCTCCCAATCCGTCTGGTCAGTGTGCTAGCAGTAGACCAATCTCCTGCCTCCGGGGGACACCTCATTCAGTAGTGGATTGAATATGACTGTGATATATATATATATATATATATATATATATATATATATATATATATATGTGTGTGTGTGTGTGTGTGTGTGTGTGTGTGTGCGAATGTGTGTGTGTCTGTCTGTGTGAAGGAATAGAATACGCCAACGTTTTTCATGTGTACCATCTTTGGACATACGTTCCCAGTATATTATGAACATAGTACACAGTAGATTATAAGGTTCATGAGGAATATTCTGAATGTTATTATAATTCTATACATTAAGATATGCTAAAATATTTACAAATTATTTTATTCATTTACATTACCCTTGACTTTGCAATATCTAGTGACGAGAAAATGTAAAAAACCGTGCCGGCGACTCATGTTTCTTGACACTAGTTAGTAATTTTCTGTATATCAAGGTCTCATTCCTTAAAATTAATGAAGTAGCTTCTCTTCGACCAGTCAAGAATCAGCTTAATATCTGGAATCTAAAATTATATATTAATTAGGGAACCTTACTTTCTAACTATCTTAGTACGTTGGGACCAGTCATAGTATAATAAGCAGCCTTGAAAATTTTGATGCAGATCGATCTTTCGGTGTACATATGAGAACCCACAGTGTATTTGGTAGTTAAACAATCAATTATGCAGTGCCCGGGAGGCTCTAAGAAAAGTTAGGACGGCTAAGTTGCACGGTATAGAAACAAGTACCGAACAAACAATCAGACATACGTATTTAATCTGCCGAAGGGAATTCGGTACACAAGAAGTGCCGGGGAGAGTTAGCCTGTTTGAGGTAGTTGTAGGATGGGAATCTTTGCAATAGAAGTCGAAGATATGTACAAGGATACATAGAAGATTTGGGATAATAGTAAATCGTCTGCCTTTACCTCCCAAAGGGCCCAGGAATATCAAGGTACCTGTGGTACTCAATTTGATAGAAGACTGAGTATATCTTAGAGCGCCAGCCATGGGAACAATAAAGAAAAATAATCCAGTGTCCTGGCTGGATTTGAATTACACTTTTGAAATGTTCTTTCGTTCGGGCAAAAAGACCTGCCATTTCCTTTTTACACAATCTACAATTGGCGTCCGGATTGAATCCTTTTTTCCTTCACGTGCAACTCACTGATTATGAGTCTATAAACGAACAGCAGGCAAGCAGAGTACATAGTGTTGTAAAAAGAAAGTTTTTATCTTCTGTGTAGTTTTTTGAAAGTATTTTTCAGTTCATGTTCATGTCTTTTATGACGTTTTTTCTCCACAAAGCAGGTATGTGATGCTTTACGCTGCAAATAATCAATCTAATCAGCAGTATTGGATCAGCTTTCACACATTCA
Source organism: Lepisma saccharinum (assembly GCA_022664845.1). Classification (NCBI taxonomy): domain Eukaryota; kingdom Metazoa; phylum Arthropoda; class Insecta; order Zygentoma; family Lepismatidae; genus Lepisma; species Lepisma saccharinum. The sequence goes on along the minus strand of JAGDQP010032381.1, from coordinate 19,714 downwards.
TCACAATTTACTATTGTTTTGTTTTCCTGTAGCTTTTCGAGGCAAATGATGGGATGATTTATGAATTCATTGCCACATTGCTATACTTCCTATATCTTTACCCTGAGAAACACCATGGAACTAAGAACATATTTAGTGAAGTTATTTGATATAGGTTGTAATAAGATACTAATAAACCTCCAAGAAACTGAAGAAATATTTTGCATTATAGGAATTTAAGTTCCTAGAGATGAATACAACTTCGAAGACATCTTTACTGTAAACTGAAAAACTATGAATTCTTACCGAAATATGCTATCATCCCGTATATACAATACGTTAATTTCTAATTACGGTATTATTCAAGGAAGATATCTATTTTTGATCATAATTACCATCTACAAAAATCAATGATCTTTAGCTCAAAATCTCGAGAAATAATATGCTTCTATTCAAGAACAGAGTTATAAGTTTGCGTTTACTAGTACATTGTGTTTCACTATAAAATTTCGGTGGCATTGTTCTACCATGCTCCGGGTTCCGAGCCTCGCCCCATATACTATGAATATATATACAGATAGAGACAGTGTAACAAAAAATATTCTATGTTATATGCATATTTCAAAAGAGATGTATAAATGCTCTTATAAACAAGCAACTACATGTAGGTTTCTTCTAATGAGTCTGTTGCAATAGGGCTCTGAGAAGTATTATTTCAAATCATATCATAACGTAGCCACGTCCCGCGGCTCCCCACGCGCTTTATTGAAAGTATGGGAATAGCTATCAGCACGTAACAGTATGAGTCCATTTGAAAAATTGAACTTTAAAATAGGGTGGCAACACTGACACTTGAGCTTGGGTATAGGGACCAATCACAGTATGTTCCGATGTCGAATATGTATACTCAAAGCTTGGTGCGGATACGTCGAACTGAATTGAAGTAGTAAATATTTACTTTTTAAAATTGATTGTCAACACTGTCAACTGTGGAACCTGAAGTACCTCTATGACGCATCCCAGTACGTAAGCACAAAGTCTGGTCCTAATACGTTCAACGATATGAAAGCAATTAAATATTTTATTTTCTGAAATTGGTTGGCCACACTGACAACTGCAGTGCCGGAAGTACCCCCATTAACTGTCCCAGTACCTAATGCACATGTCAAATTTAGTGTAAATCAATGCTCACGTGTAGATTTGTATTAATAAAGGCATTTCTATAAGTTGAATTTTAAGATAGGTTGGGTGATGACTGAGGTGTTTGAGTTCGGGGACACCCCAAACTTTCTTCCATTGTGTTGAATAATGTTTAAGCTAAGTTTGGAGCAGATACGTTATGGAGATCGTTTAAAAAAATAAAGTTGGCAACACTGAGAACTGAGCAACTCGGGATATCTCACAAAAAACAAAAAATATTTTTAATCTAGGGTATAATTATGCTATATTACTTCTGAATTACCTATATGAAAGTAATCTTTGCCTACGTTAATGAAATTACAAATTGCTGCCTTGAAAAAAAACGAAATTTAGAAAAAACAGACTCATGTTTTTTAAAAAAGCGGAAGTGTTAGAAAAACGAACGATTTTTTTCTATATACAACACTAAGAGTACCTAATAAGTTCTGCCACCCGGCATAAACTCCAAGCACCGAATAAGAAATGGTTATCAAATCTACAGTTACTCGCTACTGTCTCCTTCCTAATAAACATAAGGAAAGAAATAGAGCAATGTAATCATAGAAGCAAATACATGGCCATGAAGTTTTTGTTTTCCTGGCAGCTTCTCACAATAAATAAAAAAGAAAAAGTTGAAATATGAACATGTTGTTTCATGTTATTTATAGCGAATTCATATTTCCCGCTTCAAGCAGCCAACCGATAAAGGATAAATCGGAACAACGCAGTTTATGTCTCCACCTGTAAGCTTGCGGCGCCATAATACTTATTATTTTGGATACTAGTTTTCCCTCGGGACAAATTGTATACGTTTACTGGTAGAAACACACCCTTTCGTCTTCTTAAAAATAATATATGATACTTTTAAAGAAGAAAAGTAAAATTAACATGTTTTAAACATGGCTTTAAAAAAACAGTTTAAAACAAATGTTAAAATTGTTTTAAAGAAAATGTTTAAATCAATCGCCTCTGTTTAAAACACGTTTAATACATCTGTTTAAAACATTCCAACCCTGGTTTTAATGTTCTTGGATCGAACTGTTCCCCCAGGGCGCCAACCATTTCGGCCGCGAGTGTTTCGAAACGGGTAAAATAGTATAGCGCAAAAGTTTCGAAAACTATGATTTTATTTTGATTTTACTTTAGTTAATTTCACTTCGTTAATTGTTTATTTCTGCATTTATTACCAATTTTACAGCAAATTTTTATTATTGAAAACTTCAAAATAGCAGTAGAATCATTTTGTTGGTACATTTCACTAATTTAATTTAATTTGTAATTTCCTTTATTTCAGCAAGCGAGGTTCTGATAATAGCTGTTCTTCCACCTAACCCTTGTCAAATCATGCAATAATAAATTTATGTATTAATAAAAACACATACACACACAAATAAAATAGAAAAGACAAAATAAGAAACGTACATGAAAAGGGCCATATTCACACAACACTATAACACCATATTAAAAGTTAGATTTCACTAGTAGAAGAGGTCTTTGCTGAGTAAGTAAATGTTCACTTAAAAGAGTTTCAAATTCACTAAACATTTTTGCACATTGTAGCGAACATTTTGTAGTTACGCTATCCTTTATTCCTCCAGAAAGTGTTCTAGTTATTTTTATTATTGTTTTAGTAACTTTTGTTTTATATTTTGTGAAGATGTACGAAACCTGAGTTGAAACACTGATGTATGACAGAGCCGCCTAACGGAAAAAAATGTAACTAGCAATTGTACATGTCGACATGAGTGACCACGAGTCCTTATACTTGCTTGTGAATACCATCAGGGGAAACAACTAGATAATTGGTCTGTTCGATATTGAGATAGAAATTAGATAGTGATTACGTAATAGAGTACAGCAGTAGTATTGTCTTGCTGTTGAGGGGATTTTAATTCAGCAGACACCTCATTAATGAGGCCCCCTATGGCGAATCGAATAACGACGCAGACAATCTATGCATACTAATGAGCTAGCTACACGCACACGAACGAAACAAGGGCCACCCCACCCAGAGTTGCGCAGATGCGTACTGCGTCGGTGGCATGGTATTGGCGGACATGCTTAGTGTTAGTTACTTTACAAGGAGGAGACTTGCCATTACGAGACATAGTTACTGACGAACCATGGAAGCATCTGTTGTACGCATTACAGAAAGACAACCTCCAGTCGCACCGTTGTGTAAGTGCACACAGCGCTGGGTGGACGAGACATGTATTTGGTCCGCCATTGACGCCTGGAAGCCCTCAGAAAGCCTACTTTGTTTGGGATGTTGGAAGAACAGCCCTCATCGGCAGGAGCACGAATGTCACGGTCATTTAACGGGGTATATGTTACCCGACGTGTTTCCAGAGGCGGTGTATCCTGAGTTTGAGGCTCGAACTCGGTACACATTACGTGATCCCAAGACTATGGAAGCCCTGTTTAAGATCTACTTGGATAAGCATCCGAACGCATCTGAACTAAAAGAGAAGATGGATTGGGGAATTCAGCGTCTGATGAAAACCGAATTGTGGAAGGTACTGGACATGTTTGCGGACAAAGATCGTGCAGCCCACCGGTCCCAATACTGTGTACTGGACAAGAACATCATATATAGTGGAAATGTGTATGTAGTAGACTTGTGTAGTGATCATGGCTCAGTGTACGAGTTGTAATGGTGATTATGTTGTGAACAAGTGCATATTGAAAACAGTAAGTACTTATTTACAAGACAATCCTATTTTGTGTTCAGAGTGTAATTTGGGTAAAGTACACAATTGCATGTACGTGTGGAATACGGGTACTGTGATTGCACAACATGTTGAAAGTCATATGAACGATCCAGAACTTTTCCAAGACTATTATGAACGTTTCGTAGACCAGGGTCATCCTCATATTTCAAAAACCATTTTGTTTAATGTCTGTCGTCATTTTATAAAAGACCCAGAGTGTATTGCATTATTGATACCTTTAGTTTTGGAACAGCAGAATCCTAGTGGTTCACGATTATTATGTGCGAGGCAGTACATTATTGATGTCCAAGGTTTCAAAATTTCCGATAGGGAATACATTATTAGAGAATTTTGTCTAGTTGCATGTGATGCCACGTTATTGTTTCATTGTCTTATGAAGTTACCTTGTGAACGTTCTGATTTCAAGTGGTTATCAGCGACAAGTCGTCTGGTTAACTTATAATTTGCATGGCCTAGACTGGAATACGTCGAATGGATATACAGTATCCCATATCCGCCATATTGTATTGCAATTATGTGAAATGGGCGCTATATTTTATTGTAAAGGTCATGAAAAGATGGTGTTATTGCGTAAAGTGTTTCAACTGACGAATCTTGTGAATGTTGAAGATCAAGCATGTCCTGCCTTACGCCCACTTAATTTCAAAGTAGATATAGCAAAGTGTACCTATCATCAACCAGTGGAAGAGTATGCATGTGCCTTGCGTAATTGCATACAGTTACAATGTTGGATCAAAGTACAAACATTAAAAGTGGTGGATGGTATATCCACATTGAAATTGTAACATGATTGGAAAATAAATGTATACTACACAGGATGTGTTGGTTTTGTTTTATTTCATGAAATGAAACTCAAACAAATAGGAGGTAAAAGGTTTTTATTACAGAAAAACTACTCTACTACAAAAGGTTACATAGTATTTAAAAAAAATTATTTACAATGTTGTTTTGTTTTCAGGATCTTTCTGACATGTTTTCAGTATAAGTTGATCATTCCGTTGTAAGTTGGTCTTTGAAAATGTTTTTAGAATATTAATATTACGTACTTTATAATAAATATACACTAGACAGAATAAGCCACACAAAACGGAATCATCAGCTTGATACTGGACGTTATTCACACGATATATACTGGAATTGCGCCGCAGAAAGTGTACAGTGGGTTTTCTTAAAGGAATATAAAATATTATATAGGCAATAACTGTTGGTACTTACACCACTACCACTATATTTATAGAAGTCTGATGGAATACCAAACGTAAGGACAAAATACACTTCCGTGGGAATTGGTGATGTTACATTTTCCTATGATCGGTAATGGTGTTAACTGCCTTAAAGGTATATGCTACAAATGAGATTTTTTGCATTGGTCTTAATAACTACGATAACACAATACATAATAATAATAATAATAATAATAATACCTTAAATTAATACTATACGCCCCAGCCTTGGACAAAGTTGTTGAACTCAAAGGACTGTAAAATAAGATGTACGTACTGGACTCCCTAATGCAAATACTTACTACACTTGCGAACCACTAATACGCTGTTTATCCCGTAATGAAACAGATTTGTCGTGATAAAAATATAAAAGTTAAATATACGCTTGATTGATTTTGTAGTTTAATGTAAGCTGTGTAAAGAGAAGGTCTTACAAATTGTACGAGTATGAATACTGGTAATCATTATGGGACATCAAGTGAGGACGTACATACGGAACAACAATTTGGATGTTTTACATGCTCGTCGAAAGAGGTAGCGCTGCAACATAGGGTTAGCATAGTACAGGATAATGTTAACGAAGATGGTTTATGCGAGTGTTCAACGAGGGACGCATTGAATGCATTTGGAATAGCTTAAAACAATTACAAGTGAATACGTGGATGTTATGCCAAGCTTGTTACAATGGGTCCTCGAATACATTGTTGCATGCTTGTTGTCGCGGCACGAGGTACTTTGAGGAACAGACAAAACATGTTTTATTTCATCCTGACACTTTGCACAAACTGTATGAGGTATACAACAACAACCACCCTACATCAAATGCAGGGTATAAGTGGTTTTGTGCAAATGTAAAATATGGTGGTAAACTAGTGTTGCACCTTGCAAAACGTGAATTTCAAACCAAGGACTACCGGGCAAATGGACCGTCTGCATGACTCGTACAGCCCTAAGAATTTGTCCTGCAAACCTCTCATCACTACCGTTATGTGGAAATACAATACTTAGTATATTTTGAACAAGGGGTACAGCGCGCATGTGTGAGGTAATGGACTGCTACGAACTACCACTGAAATATATATGTAACAGCGGTATATTGTAAGTATCATATTTTAATTGGTCCACAGAGTGAAAAGGACACGATGGATACTTTAGACGTTATACTAGTTGCTGAGTTTGGACGTAAGCGAGCAAACGAGGATGAAGAAGTTATAGTATTGGACACCGGTAAGGAAGCTACTTGCAGTGAAACAACAATGGATGATGAACTTCTCATATTGCCAACGGAATAGAATCCTAAGTGTGTGTGCGTACCTGCAAAAACGTCTATATACTGTTTATGGGACACGTTTAAAGCATTGCAAGTGTCTTCATGGCTTATTTATAAGGGATGCTGGGATAACTGGCCAAATTTAGCTGTGCACCAGTGTAGTCGAGGCCGTTACTTTGTGGAGAAACAAACAAAACGTGTGTTATTTCATCCTGAAACAATGCAAAACGTATATAAATTATATAAGACATTGCATCCGAAAACCAGTGGTGGCTATCGCTGGTTTTATATTAATGTGAAAAACGCTGGAAACACAGCATTGGGTTTAGCTGAAAGTGAGTTCCAGAAAAAAGACTATCGGGCCAACGGACCATTTATTCATTTACCAGACCCTAGTAATGATTACATATTTTGAAGAACGTTCCATGTAATGTCAAAACTTTTAACGATAATTACGTAGTTAGCTCAACCAACTTTACGATTGTCGTGTCTTGTGTAACATATGGCCACTGTACGCATGATACAAGTAGATGAAACAACGCTAAAGTAATAACCGCCGAAAGACCCTGTTCCTGTACCCCCTCGATTTTATTTATTGAAAGTGTGTTCAAGAAATGCTAGACAACTGACATACAGCAATAGGATTTCAAGTAAACACAAGTGCACAGACTCACCAATCTAAGTTCACTTAAGTATTGTATGAACTGTTTTGCAATAAGTATTGCTACACTAGAATCCCCTTGCCAGTTTTAATTGTGCATATAGACCTACCGTTTGGAAACGTCCGTACCATATTACCAATAAAAGTGAAACCTTTGGGGTGTAGTGAGTAACTAACACATCAATGTAGAACAAACTAAAATTGTGTTAAACGTACAAGTGCAAACGAAACTATTTAACGTGAAAAAAATGGTTTTAGCGTGCAAGTGAATGTTTTATTTTTTTGAACTGTGTATTTTGTTATTTCACTGGACAACGTGGACATATTTTATAAATATTCCCTAAACTGGAAATTCCTAACGTGTGTACACAATGTCATGAACTGTTTTTTGTATTTATGGCATTAAAAAACATAGATTTGTTATTCTGATTGGTTAACTTGTTTGAAGGAAGTGTATGTGGTGTTGTGAACTGTTTATTTGTTTCTTTCGTACATTGGAAATATGATCTGTTTATAAATATACCCTAAACTGGAAATTCCGAACGTGTGTAAACAATGTTATGAACTGTTTTTTGTATTCATGGCTTTAAAAAACAGATTTGTTTTTTCGATTCATTAACTTGCTTAAATGAAGTATATGTGATGTTGTGAACTCTATTTGTTTCTTTCATGCGTTAGGAACATGATATAAAGAACTGTGCAAATATTAATGGAGTAAAGTACGTAGTGTTGTGCATAGTTTGTTTTCAATAGTAAGACACGTAGTTATTTTACTAACTGGTTTAAACAAAACATTATGTACATTGGCATTAAATAAAATAAAATGTAACTAAAATGTTCAGGTTTCGTTTTTATTTATGTATCACCTGACACATTTCTGACTTAGGGTACGTACTACTTACTAAAGATAAATACTATAGGTAAACTGTAATGATTGGTCCATACAGAAGTGGAATTTTAAACATAGCACATACGTAACGTTAACACAACCTTAAGAGCTTTTAAACAGATGAAGACTTGTCCACCATTTATAATTTAACATTCTATGAATTGAACATTAGTTGTTAAAGCCTTCTTCAATCCAAGTGAAAAATCCTTTTCTAAAAACAGCTTAGTAATATATGCGATATGATTGCACATTTTAGTTATATCATTATACGTATCACTAGTCATTCCATTCAGATAGTGTGTTGGAATGAAATCTGGAAAACACTGAATATATTTCTAATTTTGTAGTAAACAATTGAAGTAGCTGGCATGTCATGTCATGTAACATAATGCGTGGAAACGTTGTACACTCATGATTCTCACTATTTAGGTTTATCGCACACTTTGTACATAACAGTATGTATGTAGGCGCAAAAAGATCAATTGCACGAATAACACACGTTTTACTTACTGGTTGATTCACTTTACATTTGCAATGCTTAGCACTAGTTTCTATTAGTGATTGTGGAACCGGAAAACTATATTTATGAGCTATTTGCATTGCACTATTATTAAACATTAGAAAGTGCATTTTTACAGAGATGTGCTCACCATGCGTGCTTAACACTTACTAGATTATATTTACTCCTTCTTGACATAGTTATAGAATCATATTATTGAACTGGTAACTTTCCATAAGGCATGGAATGATATAATAGGTTCAGCACTCAAATAAAACACACTGACGTAAATAAAATATTAGTATACTTTACAACGTCACCAAGGAGTATTTGCTATTGTACAAATCATAAAGTTCAAGTAGAATGGAATTAGCATACATTGGTGGAATCCAAAACGGTGCATCGTACATCATGCATGTAAACTATCTTCTATAAAGACATTGCACAAACAGACATTTAACTATTAATGGAACCAAACGTATATCGTATAATATACATGAACTCTACTACATGGCATTGACACTGTACGAAACTAGTGGGCATGTTTCTTAGAGCGTACAAACAAATAAGGAATGTAGAATATAAAACAACATTGTATTATATACTATGGTTGGTTGAATTTCTATTGTACCTACAGGAATGTCAAGTAAAAAAAAGCAATACAGGATATTTTTATTGTATACCAAATGAAATAAAAGACTCTGCAATTTGCATCTTGTACAAAATATGATCCTAGTGTGAAGCTAATGTAATAAAAATATTGTGTTTATAACTTTTTGGAAACATGTAATAAGACATTGCTATTAATACATACAAAAATAACTTGTATGGTGTCTATTTGCGTTTTGTAAATTGTACAGAGTATGACAAACATTGTGGTTGCTATGTCGGTCAAATATTCCGGCACTAGATTCAAAATGGATACCTTCAACTGCTCCATATCTGGATGAATATAACTGAACAGTTTATTTAAAACTTTTATTGATGTTTCATTGGTCAACACATGTTTAATATATTCTTCGTTGTCAAAGCGAGCACACATACAGTCAAATATTTGTTTAGTACATAAACCTCTGCCATTACACTTCCAATGCGGTCCAACGTCAAAGTTTAGTAATAGCCTTTCTAAGCAAGGCCAAGACATATTCTCCATAGAACAAGAACAATTTTTGTTGTCTGATACACTATCAAGTGGTGCGTCCGTAGTAGCTTTTACTTCTTCTTGTTGTTGACTTGTCATATGCACAACACTATTCATGACTATATCCTCTCCGAAAATGTCACCTTTCGCCTTAACTAGTTCCAGTACACTGACTATGCTAACGATCACGCACGGTATATATACTAGTCACGTCAACCCCCAAATAGACTATGCATTTTACCATTATAAAGCTGATAAGTTACTTGATTGAATATAGACAATATTACGAAAAATACACTGTCCACATTTACATTACTATATACACTGTTCACATTTACATTACTATATACACTGTCCATAGCATGGTAATTATTCTCTCCTATACCCCGCCTGACGATCTTTTCCCAGCATTTGAGTCTAAGTTTTCAAGTTGAGTATAAATTAAATGTTGAAGACCTTTTGCAAACTGTTGCTGAAGCTGGATTGCATCATAGTGGCATTGTAAATGGATCTTAAACAAGGCTTCCTTGATTTTCGGATCCCCCAATGTTTCAGCTGTCCGATCGCATAACTTTTCCTTGACTACATTAGGGTGGTCAGGCATTAACCGATCCGATAAAAAACCAAAGCATTGATGGTCCCTTTGCGAGTCACGTAAGAAAAAACACCCTGAACATAAAATCCAGTACGACGGAATCCATAAACTTATTGCACGTAAAATACAAGCTTCATCCACCCATCGTGTGCTACATTTACAAGATTTAACGGCCGCAACTGCTGCTTCTATTTTTGCTGCTGCAAAGGCTAACGCTGCCTCATCCGCTGGCTCAAATTCCGCCATGTCAACTGATACCACACAGCATCAAGCAATATAATACATATAATATTACTGCGCGCGCTCACGACCCCAGTGTATTTTTCCCACCCCTACTAATACGATTTTTTTAAATTTCACTTGTACCTCTTTTACATATGCATACTATTTCCTACGTACCACTACTAGAAAGCTAATTAGAGTAAATCGTACGTGCTTATGTATACTTACTACACATATATAAAATTGCAAAACAAAAGGTCCGCTAAGTACTTTCGTTATATATAATGTTCACTATGCCCCTTGCGCCAATAATAAAATGTCCAGTGCATACTTTGCTTACATACAAAAAATTTCCATTATTTACGACAATATCCAGTACATACCAACTATTTTAATACCCATGGTCCTTCTTACAACACAGGACTTCAAGTTCATCCAAATGAGTTTTCACTATTTGTTCAATGGCTATGTCAAACTTATAACGCAGTTTAGCTCCTTCAGAATGTTTTTCTAAATAAATGTGAAAAAGGTCCTCCAAATGGTTTGGGTCACAAAACACCTTTTTTGTACGATTACTTAAGCTATTTCCCAGTTCTTCACCTTCAACATCAGGGTATAAGTATCCTGCAAAATGGCCACAACAGTCATGCTCGTACTGACTAGGACGATTATGTTTACATCCCCAACACATCAAACTTAACGATGGTTTCCACCTTTCCAATGCAATCCATATGCAGTTCTCATCTATGGTTTGTAGTGTACAGTCGCATAGTTCGCCTGCTTCAACTTTATCTGCAGCAGCAGCTAGTTCCCTTTCATCGCAAGATTCAAAGTCTCCCATCTATTTTATGTAAGTGATTCACACTAGCGATTTCTGAAATTAAAAGAAACAAACCTTTAAAACCAGTGTATGCTTTTTGTCCACTTCTATTACATTAGCTAAAAACATTGTGCTTTAAACATTGTCCTTTGTTTTCGTCGATACAGTCAAATGTAATAGTAAGTTCGATTTTGGGCAAATTTTGTTTTCATGTGTCTACGTTGTATTCAGTATAAGCATGCTACCCAGTTTTGCACCCGAAACATTTTTACGTATTACATGTTATCGCATTTAAACTATGCTTCAACAAAAGCCAAAGGATTCACCAAATGTGTTTTTGTATCTGTTCCGTTCAAGTAGTTAGGCGCAAAAATATATAAATACCCATTAGGATCTAGCTATCATCCTAATTTTACTATGACTAAATTATAACCATTACTTATATATAAAACATGTATTCGTTTCTAAAAATGATACAACCTAAACTTGACTAGAACCCATACCGCTTTGCATACCTTTCTTTTATGTTTCATCACAATCCTAGCGATAAAGATCACATCTTTTTAGGCATACTGCAATCATATCAAAAAAACGACTTTAATAAACTATAAAATGTTCCACTTTATTGCTTTGGAATACCACTAATTTTACATGTAATACTTCGAGCAAAATAAGTAATATATTGTTTTAATAACCAACCTTGCTTCTGGTTAAAGCATAACAGTGTAATTTGTGCTCCATTTAAGTATATTTCACCTTAAGCTTTTTTTGTTCCAGCATAAAAATGTCCCTAGTGTATCTATTATTTACAATGGCGTTCGCTAAATATCATACGTGTTTCATGCGTTTATCTATCTATCTATCTATCTATCTATCTATCTATCTATCTATCTAT
>JAGDQP010032380.1:0-21355 GCA_022664845.1 Lepisma saccharinum | reverse complement strand
CCTGGGAAGAATTAATTCTCAGCTTCATGTCCATGTTTTGGCAATGGCAAACTGACATTGCTAACATTGCCCGAGGAATCTTCGATAAGATAAAACTAATGTTATGGGCGGTAACAGCACTATGGCTTATGCCCGTTCCGATACGGGAGGAATCTTCGAGTCAGGTACTGCCTTCGTGCAGACATCTCCTCAATACTCATCATGCAATTTATGATTCTACCAGCATGGCAGCAACTCTAGCATATGATACTGGAATCTCATACTTAAAGTATTTTCAAGGTCAGTACAATTACAGCATCATAAAGTTAACATTACATGTATTTGGTAAAATGTGTTGTTACTACAGAGAAAAATTTGTTGTTACATTATTTATATATGGCATAACTATTAGAAAAATGATACATGTGCTTAATACTAAAAAAATACTTTAGAAATAAAGTTATGCACGAATTAATAATATTGATTATATTAATTAAATCATGCACTACCAACTTACAAAAGAAATATAGGTATGCACTTAAGAGACGTCAAAAGAGTTAACGTACAACCCACTCTTGGTTCCACTTTATTGCTGTCCTCAGTATAACAAACATTTGACACAGTTACTTTTCTGCAGAAATGATTTTCACAACACTTGTGCTCGAAATCTTCAATTACGTTGTAGTAGAATTCGGAAATTTAACGGTGTTTAGTTCTGTCAGCTGTTCCCGTGTATCTAGGATGCAATTCAGTTCTGGTCATGTCCACACGCATCAGTTGGTTGATCATCTGCTGCTTCTCTCCCGGCCTCAATCACGATCTTTAGCAAATCTGAACCAGTTTAATGCTGAATATGCCATCATCAGTAGCAGACGGTATTGTTACACGAACTGCATCTGCAACGATATTTATAAAGTAACGTAGCTCAATAATACAACTTCACACCACATTGTTAAAATCATGGTATAGGTACACGAATGACAATTACCTAAGAACTACAATCTACTCTGATCAAAGTTCCACTTTTCTACTAAGCTATAAAGCAGGGTAAAAAAAATATTTTAAGACATACTTTTCTTAAACAATTCGCAATAAAAAGTAAAAGAATATTTGTTTATGCATGACTAAAAGGAAAAGCATGAAGCTTTTATAAAAATACTGTATATGAGAGCACGACCCATGCTTTTCTTTTTAGTCTTGCATAAACAATTATTTTGTTACTTTCTAGTACGAATTGTTTAAGAAAAGTAGGTCTTAGATACATTTTACATTATTTTTTTCGAGTTATTTCGGTGTTCGGATACTCTTTCTCAAGCTAATATTTTGTTACCCAAATCTTAAAGGGCTGTGAAGCCAGTCAACGACAATATCGTTGCAGGCTAGTATTTATCTTAGGATAAAGAAGTCCATATTTACAATAATAATAATAATAATAATAATAATAAAATAAAATATGCTTTTAAAATATATAGAAATATATGAAAGTAACAATGGAATATTCTATTGTCACCCGATTTACGCCGCTTTGCAACATTTCATCATTGTAGTATTTGTATGACGTCGAGTAATGATTTGAATCAATGTTGCACAAACCATTGTGAACTAAAGAAAACTCCGTAAAAGCCATCCCTTGTGGGATGAACGCACCCTAAACGGCTCAAGGGGATGTACATGTACTTCACCGCCTTTACATCCCAAAATTCTCAGGAGTATACAAGGACACTCTTGTACTCAATATGATAGGAGGCTGAATGGACATCAGAGCGCCAGGCATGGAAGCACTGACGAAAAGCCTCCAGCGTCCAAGTCTGTGCTGCCCGATTTGTATTCAGACGCGCTACCGACTGAGGTACAACCAGAGAGACAACAGAGAGACCAGTTAGTGACTGAATTATTATGGACATTCTAAACGAGTTGTTGAGCTTCTAAACACGGGACCTACAATTTAACGTGGGCCCCGAAATACATGAGTCCCTACAGGGAATCGAACCTGGCACTCCTTGATTAATAGCAGAGAGACAAGTGTGATAGCTGCATCAATAAAATGTTCCTAATAATGTTCGTCAACGAAATGAAGATGCTTCAACAAAAGTCAACCATAGCCTAATTTGAGAGCACCATGCGGGCCAGCATTTATCCAGTAACTGAAGAAATATCCGTCAGGATGGTCGGCCTCCGGTTTCGAACACGGGCCTCCAAATTGCTAAGCCAATGCTCTACCATTGATGCATGGATGGTTGGACTAGTAGCTTCAAATTCTATATAATATTTTGTTTTTCTTGAAATACTGACAAGATTTGTACAAGAACTATCAACATTACTTGTAATGGATATCAAAATCAAATTAATTACTGACTGTTTCTTTTATAGTATGAAAAATTTAATAGGTAGTACTTATTTTATATAAATCATGTTCTCTAAAATTAACAGAAGATGTAATTATCATTCATTATCTTCAAGTATTCACTAACAAGTAAATAAAAAGAATAAAATAAAATATAGCAAAAATAGATATAGATAAGACAGGGTTTTTTCTACTTAAAAATAAATAATTGATCTTTTATCTAGTATACTTATAGGATTAACTCAAAAGAAGTAGTAACAACATCAAGTTAAAGGTAACTGAATAAATAAATAAATAAATACATAAATAAACCACAACAAACTCAATGTCACAATAAACCACAAGAGCTAAATTAATTTGTAAAACAATGCACTTTTGCTGAAAATAAATATTCCCCACCGAGGAAAAACAAGGCCCAGGTTTGACTGCTGGGAATTGGGCCAAAGAAAAATATCCTCTACCCTTAAATAAAAAATAAGCAAATCAGTTCCTATGTCTCCCTGACTTAACGAAGAGCAGGGTTCAAGACATGGAGACCCCGGTTCCGGGAAGAACTTTATTGTGTTCGATGTACCCGTCAGGTACACGAACCGGAGCCGGAACTAATACAGTTAAGAGTTAGGGGTGGATAGAGGGTCCCAAAATGTAAAAAAAAAAAAACTTTAAATATTTACCAATTGACTATTATTTTTCAGAAAATATTGCTAGTTTTCTCTGTTAAACTGGGATTAGGAAAAAATAAAATCATGAGTTCTGGAAATAATTTAACGCAGCAAAAGTGTTACATGAAACCGAGCAGTAGTGATTAAGTCATACAGCGTTGGTTTAGGATTCGAAAGGTACCGCATTCAAAACCGATGACGATCATCCTGACAACTTATTGCTGTCACACGAGGAAAACTCCAGAATGGTACCCTAAATGTATCCTGGTTAACTCCTTTCTCCTACTCTATCTCGACCCAAACCATAAATACCTATAGCCCATAAAGTAATGCAAATTCAAACAATGTCCATTTCCCAAGTCAGAAGAAAAATGACCCAGCCTTCGTGGCCCAGGCGGTAATGTTGCAGGCTTTGGAGTGACACTGGGGGAGGTAGTTGGGTTGAACCCTATAGCCGGCCATCCTGGCTGAAGTTTCCCAGGGTTTCCCTCAGTTTCAGGCAAATAATGGGATGGCACCGTAAGAAGGGCCTTGGCCGATACTTTCCCCATCCTCTGCATATCTCATTTCGACCTAAGCCAAAGACGCCAAGGGGCAATAAAATACAGTCAGAAAACGAGGGTTGCAAACAGGAAGTAATGAATATAATAGCTAGGGAATAGCCTAAGTCGAACAGTGAAATTTGACTGGTGAAACAGAAAAACCTGATGCTCAGTCAGTATGATCGGCAGAAGGATTCGAACTCGCGTGTTTCCCCAATCCCGATTCTTAGTCTGGCGCCCAAGCCCTTTCTATCGTCCTCCGTTGATCACAGGGGCTGAAGGCTAGGGTTCATTTAACGTTTCTATATCAGTGGTGTAACTAATATTGCTTTTTTTCTCTTCGAATTGTTATCTCATTTTTACATTTCACTTGATTGATTTCACAATGGAAAGAATACGAAGCTTCTGCACAGCAGTGTGCGAATAAGACGAGGGGATGCTCGGGATTCGCCCCTGGCAAATAAATTTCCCACCCTGACAAATTTATTTTTAATTCCTGCTAGGGTTAATTTTTTTCTCCGTAGATGTTTCAATCAAGATTTGAAAAAAAAATCGAAAATTTTTATTTGGCAGAAGTTGAAACTATTTTCATGGAAGTAACAAGGGTACATGAACTTTTCCTAGCAGCTAAGAACCCTATTTGAAAGCTATTTCTTTTGTGATGTTTATGGAGTAGCTTAGTATAAATGTTTTAGTGTGATTGGTTTGATTTAGTAACCCTTATTGGAAAATGGGACTGAATGTCTTCCCTTCTCTCTCTCTCTCTTTCTCTGCTCGCTCGACTTCAGTGCGAGCGGTCCCGGGTTCGATTCCCGGTGGAGGTTCAAAATGTCCGTGTTTACCCAGCTTTGTGAGGACAACTGGGAAGCTGCTGTGAATAAAAAAGACAGTGGTGATGACAGTTGATATCTTCGGCTCTCCTCTCCGAGCCCGTCTGGTCAGTGTGGGAGCAGTCCCAACGGGAAAGGCCTCATCCAGTATTGAATATGACTGTGAATTATATATATAAAGCTGGTAATAAAGGTAGAAAAAAGGAAACTTGCATAGTTGAATGCTGAGGCAGGATTACAAGAACTTAACAAACACAATGAAAAGTAGCAATGTTTCGCAAAAGCGTTTTCACATGGTAGGAGAGAAAAAGGACAGAGCGGACTGGTGCCGCACTAGAGCTACGACGCCATGTTGACCAGCTTGTGAAAACGCTTTTGCGAAACGTTGCGCTTTTCTATTGTGTTTGTGAAGTTCCTGTACTCCTATCTCAGTATTTTACTACGTAAGTGTCCTTTTTTCTACCTTTTTACTGTCATTGCTCAAATTTCTTAAATAAAATTCAAAGTGGATTCATACTAGCAGAAAAGTCTACACCAAGCTACGTACGGCTTACACGCCAAACCACTTTCTCTGTGCATAAACGAGGCCAAAATAAGTTTTCTTATAACACATTGGTACTACTTTCTTCAAGTTCGTTAAATGATGGCGTTTTCATTCGATTTCCCTATTCGTATCAAAGTTGTACGTGAGAACTGCTTATTTTAATTATTTCTAAATGCAATCAACAATATTGTACTATGCAACTACAAATTACTATGAAATACAATGAGTAGGGACTTGAGATATCGTCCTCCGTTGAACTTGATGACTAATACAAGCCTTCAATTAAATGTTGACGTCATAATCTTCGATGACGTATTACTAAAGAAATCCTAACACCTGGAAATCTCTTGATACTGCCATTAGATCTTGAAATATTTTTAAAAATATTAAAAATGGGGGAGGCGGGAGGTCTCTTAACCTAACTAGGGAGGTTTTGGAATAAAAGCTTATAGAAACCCTACAAAAAAGTTTCAGTAACGAAATAATGATTTTCTGTACGATAATAATGCCGCTCTTGTAGGAACTTTCATCCAATTTAAACACATGTTGAAAGAAGTACATTATGCATTGAAGGCACCGTTCACGGTTTACTGAATACGCTTCTCAAGTCAACCTTTCCCTTTCCTTTCGTAGCTCGACTAACTTAGCGAACAATTGCCAAGATTTTGAAAAAGCACAACCTCTTTCACTAAACTAAGTTTTTCTGGCTGAATATTCTAATCGTTTTTGGTATTCATCAATATTTCATAATCACTTTGACAACCTTCAAATCCATTTAATACTAAATATCATACAGTAAATAACTTCAGTCTCTTTAAGTAGCAGGTTTCAAAACGTTGTGATATTATATGTCTGTAATTGGCGATTAAATGTTTTCTTCTACACTTAAATAAAAAAGAAATTAAAAAATATCTTATTGAAATAAAAATGTTCCAATACTCCAGTCACGAACTTACCAAACTAGTACCATTTTCCATCACCGATATATAATTTTCCAAATTTCTACGCTCTTCTCTTTATGACATGGCAAGGACGTAAGGGATAGAGAATCAGGATCATCTGATACATGCGATTCTCCATTTCTGTCTTTCTTCAATCCTATTCTTTATGGACACAAAGTGTCTGGCTACAATAGTAAAACCTGTAAAAAATATACGTATGTCTATCAGTGACAGTTCTTCATTCATAGCTTGTATTTCCACTAGTCGAAGAAAAAAGATTTATAGGGAGTTCAGACATAGTAACAAGTAGGAGTTCTTTTTTAAGTTATAAGGGTCCGGTAGGCATTCTTTTAAACTTTTAAGACTTTAATGGTCCCTTAATATCTTATCTAGTTTTAAAATCTTCAGAGAATTTTAAGTAACTTTAAAATAATAATAAAAAGAAAACCTTCGAACTTCAGTCACTTTTCTTGTATTATTAAATGATACGGTTGAGTTGAAGTAAATCTATATTTAGAAAAAAAAAAGTCGTGGCAACACGCAACGCTAAGAAATTAAGTAATTCATACTTGGAGCAGTTTCGTTTAGTAAAAAAGAACTGGAAATAGGTTACACGGATAAAATACTCATATACTGCTGTGACCATGGCTCGAACCTGGACCTCTCAGTAACCTCTATGTGTTGCATCAGCACAAAATATCCAACGCAACGTATTTGTGATTATGTAATTTGCAATTTCACCTTAGGCAAGCCATTTGTGATTAATGAGTTAAATCAATCTTTGTAACGCACGAAATTGCACAGAGGTTCACTTTCTAAAAAAATACAAGACTGGCCCAAATGAAAATAAAGTTTACCATAGTTTATCTAAAAAAATGTCTGTCTATTTGAGTGCCAACTGAGAGTTCTTTAAGATTTCAAGAAAACAATGATACAAAACTCATTCTATGAATTATTAACATCCAGTATGTAATAGTTCGGCATGTGTTGTGTTCTCCCTAAGAGTATTTGAACTAATAGCACGTTAAATTCCTTGCTCCACCTACTGTTAACACAATTTACAACATGTACTTATTTAAGAAATTATCCGTTTTTTTAAATGTGGGGAACGTATCCATACTGAACCCACTTTCAGATAAAATAACGTCGAGAATTATAGTCACAATAAATTTAACTGTTTTAAGGTGTCCGTTTCCCGCCAAGTGGAACTATCACTTGCTTGCATACTCAGAGAATTGTAATTCTGTCTGAAATAGGTTAGGTGTACCTATGGGAACCAACGTACTAGTAAAGGTCGTTAAAAATACAAGGAATTGGTTAAAAATACAAGGAATTTAGTCTGAATCGGTGCCACCGGAGATTCTGACAAATTTGCCCATCTCTATTCTGTGAATCAAAAAACTATGCGCCAACGTACTCCTTTTCGTTTGAAGGAGGGTTGGGCTTTTTTTAAAAAGTGCTTTTTATTTTCTATCTCTCCGGATGAAAAGGAAATGTAAATGAAGAGAAGGTGGAAAGAAAATACAAATTAGAAAAGCAAAAGAGGAGAAAAAACGGATTTCCAAAGATTCATAAGAAGAAGGTGAGAGATGAGTAAATAGGGTATAAAACAGTGTTCGATTTGTGCAATTTCAAGAGAGGCGGAAGAATTAGTGAGATGTGTATTATACGGTATTTTGGGATCGTCCATATCAAAGGTTAGACGTATAGATCTGTAAAAATTACCAGAGAAAAGTTTACCGAGAGGGGGATAATCCCAACCTTCCCCCCTACAAATCGAACACTATAAAGATAATAAGGGGAATGTAGGAAAGGAGAGGCTGGACAAACAGGTTTTCTCTTGTCTTCTTTTCTTCTTCTTTTGCCCTTTCTTCCTTCTTTGTAATGTCCGGGAAACCAGAATTTCTTTGAATCTGATTATTATTGTATGGCCGTTAGACATATAAGGCTCAGGCCGGAATAAAGGAGGGGAAATGATGCGGGAAGATGTCCGCCAGGGCCTAAGTTGAAGGTGCCATCCCGCCATTGCCTGGTGTGACTGAGGAAAATCCCTGGAAAAAACTCAGTCAGCATGGTCGGCCGCTGGGATTGAACCCATGACCTCTCGAATCCTACGCCAATGCTTTAACACTGAGCTACGGAAGCTCGGTGCTACAATTTCTTATTGAAACTACATACGGTATTCACGTAAATACGTACGCCGACATTAACACATGCATCGGAATACTTGGCTTCTCCCACCGCGTAAACAACGTGGCGACTAAATCACACATGATTGGCAGTTTCTTGATTTGTTTACTAGCTAACTATTTACGCACCCAATACGGCCACTTAGTTTAGCCTGCGATTTCAGGTTAAATTACTTTTATACGTGATCCTACAGTCTCAACTGACTGCTTCTCTAGCAAAAAATAATAAAAATCAATCACAGCAGTAAATGCGTGTACATGGCATGGGGCAGTAATTCACCCAACAAAGAGTGAGTGATTGTGTCAACTGTGTAAAATTTGAAAATGTTTATGTATAAAAAATAACCTAACTTGACTTTTCTAACCTAACCTACTATAGCCTGGAAACACTAACCTGGAAAAACAAGTGATACCTCAAGAGGTATGTGGAGCGCAATGGCTAAGAGTAGAAAAAAATCTGAGAACCATAAAGACGAGATTAAAATGAACAAATCAAAAAATAACAGTATTCCGGTCCCTGATGAGGACATGCTAAATGAATCAACTAGCAGAACAGAAAGTGAGGTTCCGGTAAACAAAGGAATTGGTAAACGAAATGATGTTTCGGTTAACACTGGTGTTATTAAGTTCTACGGAGATAGTCAAGGAAAAAGAGTAACACAAAAAATTATTAATCAAAGCAATAGCAAAATAACTAGTACTATAAAACCAGGAGCGATTTTTGCGGACATAAGTAAGGAAGTCCCACATGAGTGTAAAGGTATGGGCTTGAACGATCTTGTGGTCTTCTTAGCAGGGACAAATGATATTGCAAAAAATCAAGCGAAAGGGTTCTTGCAGGATTTGAGAAAACAACTGCAGATGTTGTTGTGTACAAATGTACTTATATTTACAATTCCGCATCGATTTGATTTACCACCTTGGTCGTCTGTCAATAAAGAAGTGGAACGTGTGAACAAAGAAATCTATAGGTTAGCTAAGCATCTTAAAAATGTTTATCTGGTGGACTTAAATCATATCGGTAGAAGGTTCTACACAAATCATGGATTCCATCTTAATAATATAGGTAAGAGATATGTAAGTACAGAAATATTAAAGGTAGCACAGAAAATAGATGCTGATATGAACCGAAGGGTAATAGAAATGCACGGACGTGAGCAGGGAAACGGAATGGAGAATCTGGCTTCATAGATGGGTGTATGTCAATATGGAGTCAGATAAATAAATCGAATCTAGCACACCCATTGCAGTATAACTTACAAGATCTGGCAAACGAAATTCGAAATAACCCAACCAATAATATAAATCTGGATACTATGTCTGTTAAACCCATCCTACTTTTACATCTTAATTTACAATCCATTAGAAATAAGCTCTCTGAATTAGATATATTTTTAGACGAATTCCCGTGTCATATCTTGTGCGTTAATGAGCACTGGCTATCGAAAGACGAAATTAACCTGTATATACCTGCAAATTACAAGCTAGCTACAATATATTGTAGAAAAACACTTAGTCATGGAGGAGTGGCTATTTACGTCAAATCTGATATAACTAACTACAAAATCTTAGATGTTGATAATTATAGTATGGATGAAGTATTTGAGGTAACTGGTATCTTGTTTAGCACTATAAAGTTAATAGTTTTATCCATATATCGAACTCCTGACTCTGATGCTAGTGTGTTCATAACGCAATGGGAAAAACTTACAAAATATATTGAAAGATATAAGCATTATAAGGTCGTATATATGGGGGATATAAATATTAATGTACTAAATGATACTCCGACAAAAAATGTATTTTGTGACACGCTTAGATCTCTAGACTATTATTATATCAATGATCAACCAACAAGGAAGAAATCATGCTTAGATAATGCTATCACCAATATGCAGAAACCTGAGTTAGCTTGTGGTACTATAGAACCGTACTTATCAGATCACAGAGGTCTCTGGCTTACTATTACTGTTCCACGAAACGATAAAATTACGACTAAACAAATAAGTTATAGACTGTTACATGAAACTAATATTATGTTACTAAGGAGTAAGCTAAATGAACTTGATGTACATGAAGTTTTAAATTGCAGTAATGTATCTGAAGCTTGGAAGTTATTTGTGAGGAATGTATCTAATAGGTTGAATGAGTGTTGTCCAAGGAAGGTTAAAACTGTTAATGAGGGTATGTCAAAACAGAATAAGCTGCATTTAAATTGGTTTACGACGAAACTGGCCGAATTGAGGGAGAAAGTCATTAGGCTATATTATATAGCGAAAGAAGGTAACATAACAGATAAGGAAAGATACAAAAAGATAAGACAGCTTTACAGAAAGGAAATTAGGTTAGCCAAAATAGAAGCTAATGAAGAATTCATATCACATTCTCATGATAAGTACAAAGCTGCTTGGTCTGTGATTAAACATGAAACAGGGAATAGGCTATCTAATGAATGTATAACTGTAACTCCGGATGAATTTAACGAACATTTTATAAATAGTGCACAGCGTGCTGGATCTACCTACTGTAATAACACTGACAACAGAAACCAGTATAAAAACTATTTACTTAGACAGAATATACCACAGAGCGATAGTTTAGTTTTTAAATGGATGGAAATTACACCTGAACAAATACTGAAAATAATTCTTAATATGCGAAACTCTCGTAGTGAAGATTACTACGGATTATCAAATTTTATACTGAAGCAAATAATACACACAATTATCTATCCTGTTACATATCTTGTTAATTGGACACTCCTTGAAGGTACTTTCCCTGATTGTCTTAAAATTACCATAACTATACCTATTCATAAAAAAGGAGATAAAAGCGATCCGAATAATTATCGTCCGATTTCTCTCGTGCCAATATTTTCTAAAGTTATTGAACAATGTATGAAAATGCAGTTGTCAAGGTACTTTGAACATAATAATGTTTTAAATATGTCGCAATATGGATTTAGAACTGGTCTTTCCACTATAAAAGCAGTTGAATCAGTTGTTTCAGAAATAATAAGAGGGTGTGAATCTCGCTCTTACACCTGTGTCACTCTAGTTGATTTAAATAAAGCATTTGATAGTGTCTCACATGATATTCTAGCATCAAAATTACAGTTTTATGGTATCCAGAGTAATGAACTCAATTTAATTAAATCGTATCTCACTAATAGACATCAAATTGTTAAAATTATGAATGTAAAGTCAGAAGAATTAATCATACAAACTGGAGTACCCCAGGGCTCGGTTCTTGGTCCTTTTCTCTTTGTTGTATATATGAATGATTTGCCTAGTTGTTTACCACATAAATCTGTTTTGTATGCTGATGATACCACCTTTATTACAAACGCAGAAAACACAAAGTCACTACAAGAAAAGAATGAAGAAATGATAATAGCGTCCTCAAGTTGGTTTTTGCATAATGAACTAACCTTGAATGCTGCAAAAACTGTTGCACTCTATTTCAATTTGAATCACGAAAATGCTAATGATAGTAATATTGAATCTGTCAAACTTTTGGGTATATATATGGATGCAAAACTAAATTGGAATAGACATACTGACGAAATGTGTAAAAAACTTGCTAGAGTTTTATATATGCTCCGAAAGTTAAAGACATCTGTAGGAGAAGACCTATTGATCTCTGCGTATTATGCTTTTTTTCATCCCCATCTACTATATGGTAACTTATTTTGGGGAAATTCTAAAGGGGCTTTAAATGTATTTAAATGGCAAAAGAAAGCGGTTAGATGTATAAAGGGTGTATCTGATAGAGTATCTTGTAAAAAATTATATAGTGAATATAAAATAATGACTGTACCATCGATATTTGTATACCAGAGTTTAATGTATGTCAAAGAAAACTATGCTCAAATTACAAGACGTACCGATATCCATGACTATAATACAAGACAGAAAGATAATATGGATACGCCGTATGTAAGACTAAGTAAGACGCAACATAGT
This sequence comes from Lepisma saccharinum, assembly GCA_022664845.1. Classification (NCBI taxonomy): domain Eukaryota; kingdom Metazoa; phylum Arthropoda; class Insecta; order Zygentoma; family Lepismatidae; genus Lepisma; species Lepisma saccharinum. The sequence continues at coordinate 9,359 of JAGDQP010032380.1, read as the reverse complement.
TATAGGTACTGTGGAGTGAAATATTTTAATTTCTTACCGTCATTTATTCGTGATATGAATAAGAAAAGGTTTGACAGCTATATTAAAAATATGCTTAAAAATAGTTGCCTATATAGCGTAGGTGAATTTGAAACTTATTTAAGGGACCATTATTAAACTACGTACATATTGTATAATCTTAACTTTTATTATATAATTCTATATTTTATTATATTATTTTTATGACGAAGTCTATTACAACTGTAAATAGTTGTCTAACGACTAATAAAATTATTATTATTATTATTAGCTTTGCTTGGGAACACGAAGGTAAAAAGTAATAAAAATGCAATCGGGGGGCAGTAAATGTGTGTACGTGACACGGGGCAGTAATTCACCCAACGGTGAATAACGGATTCTGTCAACTGTGTGAAATTTGAAAATGTGTAAAATAACCTAACATGACTTTTCTAACCCGACACATAGCTTTGCTTGTGAACATTAAAAAAAGCAAAAGGTAAAAATGCAATCAGAGAAGCAAATGTGTGTGTGTACATGTTACGAAGTACATATAGTGAAAAGCACTAGAATGGGATGTTGTAGCCGCGGAGCGCCCATAGATATTGTTTGGCGACGTAATACTTTAACTGCACGAAAAATGTTCATGATTCCGTAAAAAATATCTCTGGTAGGTGTTTTGATTGTGTATGAAAGCACATGCTTCTCCTAGCGCGAAACTGACATAATAAAACAGTTGAATTTATGGGTTAACTTCCTAAGCTGGTCGTTCGTTTCTAGTAAAATTTCGAAAATTCAGAGGGAAGAAATGGATAATTTCCTCTTTTGTGTGGTTAATAATATATAAAAAAGAATGAAAGTTGAGTTTATTTTATTGTATAATCGGTGATAAACATGGAATCATTTGGGAAGCGGAGGGAACCTATTTGGCGGAAGGTTACCGCATGATTGGATTGTGGGAAAGTTACGAGCATATATATTGTGAACATTATTCAGGTGTACAGGAACGTTACCCTGGATGCGAGTTAACAGTATTACAGCTTGTGAAACGATACGGTGATACTGAGGAAAATCTTTGAAACTATGTGAAAGTTATGTATTAATAAATCTAACAAATTGCAGAAAATGTGGTAATCTTTGTTCCGCCGAAAATAACTGTGATGTATATGAGAACAAAAAGTGTAAAGATACATGGCTGCACCTAACTTTACCTAACTTCCACGTTCCCATGCTCAGTAATTTAAGAGATCTACGAAAATGGGGAAGTAGATGGCTGACCTCCCCTCTTGATTCAGGTCTAAAGGTTTGGTTAAATTTGGTTTGTTTGCATTCTAAACTGAATAAATAGTTTCTAGATTACGTAAGGGTAGGTTAGTTTAGGTTTGGCTCGGTTAGTTTGTTAATATTCATCACAAAGCGGGTCAGTCATCTATACCCTTGCCCGAAAATGCAAGAAAGCAATTATTATTAATAAATATGAACATATGAAAATATATTCTGATAATATACATGAACGCACCAAACCTTACCTAATCTCCAAATTTCCCATGGTCAATAGTTTAATATAATGTACGAAAATTGCAAGAAACCAATTATTAATAATTAATGTGAACATCCCCACCCTGCGCGGTAACCGAACGAAACCGAAAACCAGTGAACTGGACGTAGAAACTGATGATTTTTAAATTTTTGTAGCTTTCATCAGGCTTTTAGTCGAAAACCAGATGGACGACCAACTTCGGAAGTAATGCCGAATTTAGGAATGCCTTGGATTTATTGTGACAATAATTATCGATGTTATTTTCTCTGAAAGTGGCAATACACTTTGAATTTTCAAAAACAATTTCCCAACGGTGCCGCAGTTCTTTCACGGTTGGGCCGACCAAGTGTGCTGCTAGAGTGGGCTGTATTTTTGTTCGGTACTTACCCCTCTTCACTCTTCTCACATGTAGTTTCCATCCTGGGTCGATCTCCATTGGGTGGGTGTTCCGGTGTCGCTTCAAAAATCGTTTCTATCTTCATCGACGTACTCCTACTTAAACTTTCGCTCTCAGAGTGTACACTCACACACACAATATGCTCTGCTTCAAAGTTGCACTTCAGACACTCGTCATGAGTTCACTTTTCAGTAACTCGCTTATGTGCTCGCACTTCAAATCGTCACTGTGTGTTCGCACTACAAACAATCGCCATGTGGTCGCAGTTTCACACACGCTATTTGCTCGCGCTTATACTTACACACGCAATAGCACTTTACGTTCCCGGCTTAACGCTCGCACCACTAACACTCACTATGCGCTCACTTTTCAAACATTCACCATGTGATTGCGCTCCAAACACGCTATCTGTCTACACCTTCACACACGCTGTTTGCTCGCACTTTCACTCTCACAGTGTGCACTCACACACACAACATGCTCGGAGTACACGCACTTTTAGTTCCCGGCCTAACACTCATACTTCACGCATACACTATAAAATAATCCTCTCTCGCGCGCACAATTTGCTCACTGTACCAAAATCCCAGCCCAACACTCACTATGTGATTAGTCACAATCACTATATGCCCATATTAACACACACTATACCCACTTATTACGCACACTACTGCCCGACCTAACATTCACTTATCAAACGCAATTATGTACCCAGCCTAAATATTTACTTTGTGTACCCGGATACTAACTCGCGCACCAGTTCTCGAACCACACTCGCACAATTTATTTCACAGACACTTCCACATACAAGGGTTTTATATTCACAACACACACTTATCTCACTGTAAACATAGGTATCGCACTCGCTCACGTGCCAGACATTTATTTACGTCACACACTCAGAGAGTTAGCTCTGAAATTCACTGATCATAACGAAACTTTTCTTGGCTGGTAGTTAAGCGCTTCCTGGTAGTGATCCTTTTTTCAATTGTCTTCTAGAAGACAACGGGGAAACTACACACTCTATATGACATTCTCGCAGCAAGAAATTTGGCACACACGAAATCACACAAGCACTTGTATTCACCTTCCACACCTGGTCAGAAACGGACACTAGTGCACATTTTCGCCGGGATATTCTTAACTTTTATCTTTTGCTTAAAAACTGCTCGTATAACACACATTGACTCGCCCACGTTTCACAATCACGTACTACAACCTCCAGGAGCACAGAATTCAATCGTAGTTATGATTATATTTTTTGTACTCAGAAGTGGGCCTATAGTCGAAACTTCCCACACAAACATTACTCTTATCTTCCTGTAACACGTGGTCACTCAACCCACTTGTGACACGCGGTCAGAGCCAGACACTGCTAAATACTAGTAAACGCCACTCTATCAACAAGTATTGAAATAAAATTAAACTCTCCCTTTACATCTCTGTTTTATCACACACTTTATCACTGCCACTTGGCGCTGCACAATTCACGTCCCTTGCGGATAACGATTACTTTAACCACCCCTACAACACGTGGTCAGATACCGAGCACTTTTATTCTTACCTGTGTTTATGCACGGGCAAATGCTTCTATATTGTGCACAACTCCACTCACTGCTGTAGAAACACAGTACAAAACCACATATTAAGATTTTATGTTCAGAAGGGGGTCAGTAGTCAGCAGATGCAACGTGTTGTGTCTCTTGTTGTTCGCGACGAATTACATGAATTTCTGGGGCTTCCCTCCTTATTAAAAGGTAACCTGCAGGAACCGTACATCAGAACTCCCGTAACGTTTTACTTTGAAAGCCTACTTCCATAAGAAGGTAAAAATAGAACTTTCAACACTCCCGAACACGACAACTGTAGCGGACTATGCAGGCACTTTTATAGTCTTATGGCAGTAAGGAAGCTTCCGCCGAATTAAAATAGTTTTATTACACATATTTCATCTTTAGAAATAATTCAGAAAATAATCAATTACATCAAAAGTCCCAAATTAATTACACATTTATTTAATATTTTAATATTTCTTAAATTTTGTTTCTTTATTTGTAATTCGGGCGCGAAATAGTAATTTAGTATCGTTGCGCCAAGTAATACGGTATTCTATACACACACATATAATTCTGAAATCATATTGCCTAAATAATAATTTTGTCTCAAAACCTTTAAATGTCAATTTTCTTTTCTTTTCTTTTAGATATATCCAAAACTCTTTAATGTGGAAAAGTTTTGAAAGTAACTTTGATAATATATTTTCAGTCTGAATTAAAATAGATTTAAATGCCAAAAGAGTGAATTTATATAAATAATTTTGGGAGCAACGTAAGCGGCAAATTAGTTACAAAGTATCAACTACGACAGTAACGCGAAACGAAACGTCATGTTCGGGTTCAGAAACAAAAAGCGAGAATATCTGACGCAGAAGACTCAGAAGATAGAGGAAAACGGCAAGACAAATATCATACGAGATCTATACAAAGGGATAAACTCGTTAAGAAAATGATACCAGCCGAGGTTAGGAATGATTAGAAATGAACGCGAAGATCTTCAGGCAGATCCGATTAAAATTGTCGATATGCGGAAAAAGTTATTTCGACAAACTTCTGAATGCACACAAAGGGAAAGAAAACAGAGGAATTTGAAATTCATATCACAGATCCGTGAATTCTCGAGCCTAGCAACATCGAGACCAAAATGTCGGTAAAGAAATTTAAAAAAAAAATAATTTTTTGCAAGAATCGGCAATTTGAGCCGAATTAATTAAAGCAGGAGGAACGAAATAGGAACTACGTAAGTTGATAAGTGCTAAATGGATAAAGGAGGAGCTCAAAAGGGAATAGAAAACCTCAATAATAGTTCTGATTTACAAAAAAGGCAATAACTATGACTGTAATAATTACCGCGGAATCTCGTTACTTCCAACCTGTTACAAGGTATTAAGTAACATTCTGTTAACACGCCTGGGGATCACCAATGTGGACTTAGAAGAAATAGATCCACGTTGGAACAGGTTTTCGCCTTGAGACAAATTATGGAGAAGATATGGGAATACAATGAGACGGTTCGCCAGCTATTCATTGATTTAAAGAAGGTTTATGATTCTGTCAGAAGGAAAAAGTAATACAGTTTCCTGATACGATTTGGAATTCCGAAAAAAAATGGTTCAACTTGTGAAGATGTGTCCCTGGGATCCCATAAGCAGAGTACGGATATGTAATGTCAGATAATTTCAAGATTCGCAACGGATTAAAAAAAGCAACTCCTTGTCACAACTACTCTTTTTCTTTGCGTTAGAATATGCGATTTTAAATATTAAAGTGGACCAAAATGGACTATCATTGAATGGTTTGAATAAACTGTTCGTCTATGCGGAAGATGTAGATTTAATATGAGACGATATAGATGAACTAGAAAGCAACACCAATGATTTAGTAGAAGCTTGCAATGAGATACGTCTACAGGTAAACCTAGATAAAATAAAAAAAAACATGATAAGTCGAAACACAGGGAATGAAGGAAATAAAAATATAAGATTTAGCGATGAGGTCATAGAGAAAGTAAACAAATTTAAATACTTGGAACCATCCGCAACAAGCAAGAATGAGTTCACGGAAGAAATAAAAAGTCGCTTAGTATCGGGGAAGATATGTTTCTATTCAGTCCAACAACTTCTAACATCGCGATTAATATCAACGAAATTGAAAATATACAGAACGGTTATTCTGCCAGTAATCCTTTACGGTTGTGAAAGTTGGAATACGACCCTAGCAGATGAACATAAATTATGTGTGTTTGAAAATAAGGTTTTGATAAAGATAAACGGGACGAGATGACTGGAGAGTGGAGGAGACTGCACAATGAAGAACTCCACGGACTGTACGATTCACCGATGTTGTAAAAGTAATGCAATCAATCGTGGCGACTAAGGTGGGTAGCCCATGTAGCTCGGATGGACGGAGACCATTGAGAAGACCGAGACATCGTTGGAAGGACAATATTAGAAGAGATCTTCGAGAAGTAGGTGTTCGTGATGAAAACTGGCTTGATATTGCCCAGGATAGAATCCAGTGGCGAACGTTTGTTACTGCGGCGATGAACTTGCGAGTTCCAGAAACCATAGAGTTAGTTTATAAGCTAAGAGTACACTGCAAAAAATATTTGCGTTAATTCAACACTTTTCGGTATTCCAGGGAGACCCCCAGTTTTTTCTTAAACGACACAACAAACGCTGTAGGTTTTGGAGATTCAACCCAATGGAGATTGCCATATTTTGATAACACTTTTTTGTAACGCAATTCAACATGTTGGTATCGACAAACAGTAAATAATTTCGTTATGTTTGTGCTTTGTGGTAACTAATATTCAATTAGAAATTGGTCACATCGAAATATGTATTTATTCTAGGTTATAGCACATCATTGATATGAGAGAGTGAGAAAGAAAAAAATCGATGCCCATTGTAAGCGTTATAACTTCCTGCTCCCTGAGTTTCGATGCACAATTTACTTCACCTTATCTCACTGCTGACAAGAGAGGAAGAAGCTCTAGGTGTTGTTACATACACAATCCCGCCGCCAAATTTAGAGAAGAAACAACTAATAAATCCATTTTCATTGGTGAATACGTCTTGAAGAAAGAGGCCCCCGCTTTCTTTTAGTTAAAAGGATGAAGTTATTGCTTTAAGGAAAGAAACCACTACACCAAGGGTAAGTGTCGTAACCTTCTTTCTCTCTCTATCTCTCTCTCTCTCTGTGTGTGTTTGTGTGTGTGAGAGAGAGAAAGACTAATACACAGAGAAAGTAAGAGTGTGTTTGAGGGTCAAAACCAAAATAACTGGAGAATGAACAATAGAAAACAAATATTACAGGCAAACTATTCATGTTTCCCAACTGATAACGTGATTACTTTAGGGAAGGGGCATGCAAGCTTCTTTTGACCGAGAAGCTGTAGCTCAGTGGTAGAATGTTGTTGTAACATCCGAGAGATCGTGGATTCAATCCCAGCAGCCGACCATCCGGATTGAGGTGTTTCCAGGGTTCATCCTCAGTCCCACCAGGCAAATAACAGGTTTAAACATTCAACATAGGCCCTGGTCGGCAAGGGCGCCGATTTCTGTGTATCTTTGGAGAGGGCATTCAGATGTGTGTTTCGGGTACCCATTCAGATGTGAGATTTATCAGTGAAATAGGTTTGCCAAAGAGAGATACACATTATTAGAGGGGGAAACGAATGACCATATCTGCAAAAATGGAAGAATCGACTTGAATTTAGCATTTTGGGTTCCCGAATAGGGGTCCACTTCAATCTTCGGGGCATGCCCCCCAAACACCTCGGGATCGGCGCCCTTGCTGGCCGGTATCTTGCCGAATCTTTTCTTCTATCCTTCCCCGGCCAGAACCCTTAGATGCCTCAAGATAAGGTGACTACACGTCCCGTATTAGCCAGGAGAGTCCCTTTCCATAAGCCTCTGTCCCGACTCTTTTTCAGACGTGAAACGACGCCAAAATGTCCCGGTTTTGACAATTGTATGAATTACAGTATCAGGTTTGAATTTGCTTATGTTAACATCACTGAAATCTCTTAGTTATCGGCACGGAATAGCGGCAATATGGCTATATTTTATTCACAGCTAAGCATCAACATTTCTCTCTGTTGTTGTAAGACTAGGTCAAGCAGTTACAGTGTTTGAGGTGATTTCTCTCTTGAATTGTTTAAATACTAATTTACTTCTCAAGGGTGAAGAATGTTTCGTAACATCACCTATCAGAACAATTGCTAATTTTCGTAACATCTCATCACAAATCACAAAATTAAGAAGAATATCTGCTGAAATCATGACTTTGCTTCTGAACATTTTAGTAAATGGATTAGTGTTTAAAAGGCCGAAAAAAAACGGGATTTTAGGAAAAAATACAGAAAATTTGTAAAACATGGTTTTAATGACGAAATCGATTTTTTTATCACGAATATTCACTACTTAACATATATTTTGTATTTTTCACCAACTTCAGTTAATAATTAAGCGAATCTAATGTATTTTTAGCCTCTTACATCCTCTTAACGATTCCTAAATTCTTAACAAAATTTGTCGGACTCACCCAATATGCTTTATGCCTCTCTGCTCTGGATTTTGGTCATAGTAGCTACTGTAGATATTGCTCAGTATATAACGACGATCCGGTTAGCATTTCATTACACGATAATAGTAAAAAGATAGTAATTTATTTTACAACAGAAAAGTGATAGGAATATATTTTATTGTCTGGAATACTGATGCAATGAATGGAATGGCAGATACAACAAATAAAATGAAGTTTCATACATAAAATATTCGTTTATGAGTCGTGTTTGTATAACACCCAGTTCTTTAAAATCCATTTAAAGCGGCATTCTTATATTTTTCTTTATACAAAAGAGCTCCCAAAATATTCAGAAAGCATTGTATTTAAATATGAAATCATTTTCATGGACTATAAAGTAATCATTTACAAAATAAGTATTAGTAGCTTTCACGTACTACCTGCTGCACAATGAAAGTGTTCAGAGTTTGAATGGTTTTATCATATTTATAAGGCAGTATTAACTTTCATAAAACATGACTATTCTTGGCTTTTGGTAAAATGTACATTTTAAAACTTTACTCTTGGCGAAGTTAAAAGATGAAGCAAGAAACATAAGTTTCCCGCTGCATTAGGTTTCCCGTTTGTTACTACGGCGATGAGCTTGCGAGTTCCATAAACCTTAGAGTTAGTTAGTTAGTTGTTTATTTCATCGTAATGATGACATAGTCCTATAGGACATTGGTTGGAAGCTGGAATCGATTGAATATACATTTATGGAACACAGTTTTGCTTCGGAGATTTCCAATACAGATTTTATTATTCTCAACGTATGTACCAAAAACAAACATTTTAACTATTTATAAATGCTCAAATAATGTTAGCTACACGGAAATGGCAAGAAAACACTTTTTTTCCAAAGCAGTAAGAGGAACTAAAAAAACAACAGTATTTTCCTGATTTGTTTCCGCCGTTCATTTTTCTCGTCTTTTTTTTAAATTATCAAAATGAATTTTACCTCCGGAGAACCTGACATGATTTCATTTGGGGGTAACAGTTTAAGAAGAAATACCCATTTGAACGGCAATACAAAAGACTCAAGTTTTCATTCGAGAAGTTGTTCCTTTAATTCAGACAGATGAGTAGATTAGATTAGAACGGATATATTTTCGTTCAGTTGACCATTACAAAAATCGTACAAAAAGAAATGTACAGCATGGTATAGACCACGTCACATGGTACGTGTCTAAGTTTAGAATAATTGGATACAAAATAGGTTACAAGTTCATACAAAAGAAAATAAAATAAAATTGTGTAAACAGAAAAATTGTAATATACATTTTTTACACCATGGTTGCAT